>JASCZW010005891.1:0-127093 GCA_034211315.2 Aedes japonicus | reverse complement strand
ATAAAACAACTGAAGAAAGACTGCCGGAGTCGACAAAATCTTTTGAAAGCTATTTCAAGAAAAGCAAACTGTAAAACACTTCTGTATATTGGAAATGCCATTAATGTAACAATTTGTCCAAGTAACAATTTCAGTTCTATTCCAGCCGTATAGCACTCCTCCCGGCTTTATTGATGAAACTACATTCAAAACTGTTCTGTCCACCAACACCTCCTCTATGCATCTTTAAAGCCGAAATGTGTACAAAGTGGCCCACTCTATAGACGGTTGTGAGAACAAATTAATAAAACCTTTCCAAGACCATAAAGATTTTGAAAATGTTCTAGTGAAAGATGTTATGACCACTTGAAAACCATCATAAAACCTATTGGCCGCCATCAAAACCAGTATAGGACCGAATGGCCACAGCTGTCAAACTTCACGGCGATATGGTGGTTGGTTTTTGTTGTTCTGCTTTGTTCGATTCTCTGCTCTTCTGACTCATTCAACAGTAAATAATGGCTTGGAAAAAAGCTCAAGTGTTCCGGGAAATTATGTTTGATAGCAAAATATATAAAACAAATTGAGTTTTTTTTATAGCGTATCAAGCTCAAAATCATATGCGCATTTAATTTTATTGTGAATATTGATGCGCCTTGGAAAATTAATGCGCCTCGGAAATTATGCTAGTTTACAACAACAAAAACAAAATTGAAAGAAATATATTCGATAAATTTATCAAGAAACTTCTGAAAATTGATGGAATTCAATAAGGTTATCTGAACGAATACCGAAGTTTGTCTCAGATCTACAGTTCAATTGTGTTACATTTAAAATTTGGTGTATTCATTTTTCCACTTATAAATTATTTCATATTTTCCAATATGGCGATTGCAAGAAATTACAGTTTTGCCGAAAAGCCAATTTATCTTAGCGATGGCTACTATAAAACTATCTGGTCGCTTGGTAGCTTTCCTCAATGACCAGCATTTTAATGCATTTACTGGAGGCAAAATGGTTTCAAAATGCTTTTTCAACTGACCATAATAAGATAATATGAATGAGTCCTAAAACGGCATTTCAAAACAGCATTTTATGAGTTTATAAAGTCAAAATAAAACCTTTGATAGGAGTAAAAGGAATTTTAGACGTCAAGGTTTTAATATCGCTGTAAAGAAGCTCGTAGGTTCTTATAAACCTGACTAAAATTTGAAACCTATTGGCATCTTTTGCTGTCATAATAAAACTGAATTGATTTCTAGTGGCTTTCATAAAACTTTAGTAAAACTAAATAAAGCTGGATGGTTTTGGCAATGTTACTTGGGTTGTTATCTCCAAGCTAAATTACGGCCTGGAAGCACTACGTAGAGAGAATATCGAGAAACTTGTCTCAACATATAATCAAGTCATAAGGATTGCTTCAAGTGCTTTACGAACAGCCCCTATAAGTTCACTAGTAGTTGAAGTCGGATGTCTTCCCTTCCAACATTTAGCTACAATCGATATCGCGAAAAAAGCATATGCAATACTGAAAAAAAAAACACTAAAAATCCAATCATCTTTGGATAAAAGCCAATGATGTATCCCAAAACCTTATAGGCATTGTACATCCTACTGGTCAATCAAGTCTAAATTTAGAGTGGGACAACATCCGAAACTAGCACTTGGTGTATTTAGACAGCTGGTCGAAGACAAATATCAAGTCTTTGATCACTGGTATACTGATGGATCGCACGCTGAAGAAAAAGTTGGATATGGAATAATCGGACCTAACACCAGAATCGAAGCCAGTTTACCTAATCAGTGCTCAATTTTTACTGCGGAGGCAGCACTTGCTGAAGCAGTTGAGTAAACGAATAATAAAGCAGTAATTTTCAGTGACTCCGCCAGTTGTCCGGCAGCTCTAGAGTCAGGAAGATCCACAAATTATTACATTCAGCGCACTGAGACTGCAGCCAAAGGCAAAGACGTCCAATTTTGTTGGATACCAAGACATACAGGTATTCCGGGCAGTGAAAGAGCGGATGACACAGCACGGCACGGAAGAAATCAGCCAACCACTACCAAGACTGTCCCAAGACAAGATATTGTTAAATGAACGAAGAAAGCAGTTTGTAATATACACCAACAATTTTGGAACCAGACCACCAGGAACACATTAAAATTTGTAAAACATAAAGTAGATAAGCCCGTAGACAGAAACGAACAAAAAGAACAACAAAAAGTATTAACTAGACTATGATTAGGATACGCTTGGCTCAGAAAAACAAATTTATTCCAGAAGCAACCACCAGAAATGTGTACAGATGCAACCGAAACATTACAGTTCATCACGTGCTTTCTGCTTGTCTGCAGTATTACACTACCAGATTAGAATTAGGAATTAGTAACCAATTATACCAAATCCTATGCAAAGAACAACAAGCAGAAGACAAAGCTCTAAAATGTTCAAAGAAAATATGTATGTACAAAAATATATAAATTATTATAAAATATAAAAATTATCAACTCGCAATAGAGACGAATGCCCCTTCAGGATAAAGTCACGTAAAACAAAACAAAAAAACAACAATTAATAGAATCCAAATATGCATGCACAAATTGGTAAACAAATTGTACAACGCTCCTGTTCAAACATCAGGACAAAGCATCGTTGAACCGTATTCAAATGTTCATAAATTCTTTTTATATTTAAGAGACGTACGTTTATAATAAATCAATCAATTTTCTTATTTTTTTCCGTCGGCCTATTTTCTCACATGGTGACAATCACCGACGTCAGGAAGACGAGACTCCACCACCTGGACCCTTCCTATCGACTCATGAATATGAGCCGGGACCAACGGCTTTTCGTCCCTTCCGAAAAAAGACGTGACCAGATTTTTTCGCCTCCGAAAAACCATTGACGTTGACTGGGATTGAACCCAGACCCACTGGGGTGCCAAGTAGCAGTCATGCTTACCACTACACCAGTTTTCCTTTCTAGAAACAATTATTTTTGTTTTGACAATTAAAGCAAATTTTTATTTTTTAGTTTTACCCCGTTAACACCGAGTTCATTCGAATCATCACCACGGATGAACTCTTCATTAATTTTTTCATTTTGGTGTCATTCGTAATAAGGTTTTTTGTTTTTACTTCGTTTCCACCGTGAAGTGAAAAACGTAATAAGCCCCTATTTCTGATATAAATTAGTCCGCAGAACTCCTAGAGACTTGTATTGTATCAAACTTAATATTGTTAGGAGGCTTAAGCTTAAGGAAGCAGTTCCTTACAGTATTCGAATGATTTGTGCCATATCAGTTTAAGATCGAATCGTTTTGAATTCCAATAGGTTGATCCAGATTTAATTTGAAATCATTAAAATACTGTGGATCGAAAGCTTCGAAAGTAGTTAATATCTAGTAGTCAATTTTGAATTTCAAATTATCTTAAAAACTGTTGACCTGTCGCTCAACAAACAACAGCTATCTTCAACCTTCTTGATATATGGAAAACAAACAAATGACGGCTCCCCTTTTCCACCCTCCTCAACCTCCTGTGGTATTTCCCGAAACAAAACATTCAAACAAGTTAGATACTCATTCTTTGTTTATCGAATTTCCCCGCTGTCGACCAGCCAGTTCCCAGTGGCTTCGTAGGAAGGCCCTTCCGATTCCGATTCCGTGATTTTCGCTCGGGTGGCGGTGGTCTTCGCGATTGTCATAATACAGTTAGAAAATTTATTTAATTAAAACTTTCTCTCCCCGTCACCGCCATCGTCGGAATCGGAGTTCGGCGACTTCGCTGCTCATCACTCAGTCGGAATCAGAGCCAATTCGGCAGTGTCATTGTGAGAATCCGACGGCGAAAGCAATTCATGTTCCCTGGGAAACTGGAGCAGCCGTGCCGCGCCGCTAGGAATGATGCTTGATGAGGTCATGTATTTTTTATTTTTTTTTTTTGTGTGTATTCTAACAATGAGAGAAAATGTGAAATGATGTAAAAGGAATACGTAAGTGCTTCGGCCGGACGGAAAGAAGGCTCGACTTGGCACACCAGAGTTGCTTCGCGTGGTAACTATATTGGATTTGCCGAAAGGAAATGGGAATGGCGGTAAGCGATGCTCGGTCTTTCTGGCACTTTTGGAATTGTGTGTGTATGGGTGTGTATGTGTGCGTGTTTGTTAAATAAGATTAATTGAGTTGATTTGCAAAAGAGTTTCGGAATTGGGTCAAAGCGGCGTAGTCGAGTAAAGCGGTGTGGATTTACACTGAGCGATTAATCAAACCCTTTTTCAATTAGCGTTATCACTGCTCGAAGCAACTTGAAGGATTAAGCGAGATTTTATCTCCATCATAGCGAGCTTCGAGTTTCGTTTGCGGCAAAATTATACTTAGTTCAAAGTTGAAAATATACCTTTGTATTGACCCTCAGCAGTCACGCAAGCCATAGCTCAACAGTCGGAAACATTCGCTTGCCATAAATTGCTGCCAGACATTTCCCTGAAAGGAACTGGCCCCATCCGGCAGGAGCCAGCTAAAATGTCAACCTGTTGTACCATTTTATAGCCTATTGTCACAGTTTTTCACAGTCACTTCCCTCGATTCTGCTCCTACTCCATCCGAATATGTTTCTACCTCAATTTCAGTAAAACAGCTTGAAAACCACATCATTACGAACAACGGGAGCTTTTTAGCCATTTCTGATAAACTTCGAGTGGTTTTTCTCGAATTGTTTTCATTTCCCCGAAAACATATAAAGCAAGAAACAGACGTGCCCCAACACCTTCTGCTAATTGCATCTGCAATCGTACTCGTTCGTGTTCAAAGCCCGCTTTCGGTTAAAATAAACCCTGAAAATTTACAACTTGCAAGTCTCCAAACGCTTCACAGTTCCAGTCGGTCTGGTGATGAAGGGGTGGTAGATAAGGGGTTAGTACCAAGCAAACAAGGTAGAATATATTTATATCTGCATGCTGTCCCCCAGACGGTTCTAGCAGGATTGTCACTTCAGTGCTTTTTTGCAGGTGCGCAACAGCAGCAGGGCAATTTACAACACGACGCCGACGACGACGACGACGACGACGCCTATCTGCGGTTTCCAAACTGGCAGCGTTTCCAACGACGACGACGACGAGATAAGCGTTGTTCCATAACGACCGGTGAACACGTGTGCTGAATTATTAATGTAATTAGAAAATTTTTCGCCGACACTTCGTAGAAGAACATGAATATTGAAGGAGTTCACGTGAGAGAGAGTGCAGCGGGTGTTGCGTGTCAGCTAAAGCTCGAGTCACTTAATATCTGTACCCTTGGAATCAGCTATATCTAGGGATCGTTTTGATGGAATAAACAAACATGAGCAGTCAAAATATATAAAGGGTGTTGCGATCAAAATTTGGTCGATTTAAACTTGACACATTTCCTTTCATCGTGCATTAAAAAATGTTGCACACCCCTCATTTTGAAGTCGTGTGCGTGTAGCATCATGCCTCTTTTTTAATTTTGAGATTAGCATTTATCAAAATTAAGACAATCTCGTCGAAAGAAGAGAAGCAACACATCAAAATTTTGCAATGTAACCCATACAGATGTACAATGCTGTATTCTTTGAATTAACCCTTTCAGGCCTAAAATATTCCAAGCGTTATTATACGAACCATTTGGTGTGTTCTGATTAAATTGGTGCTCAATTACATAAAAATTAATAAAAGAGAAAGATATACACTTTTGAGTTGTACTAGGTCGTCCAAACCTTCCTGAAATATATTCAAATCTGTTGAATGAATGCCCTGGAAGACCAAACGACATTATGAGATAATCTTGGGATATTCATGCCGAACAAAGTAACTTAATTTTGTTTAGTCCATAATGCTACTGCAATAACAATAGTCGGCAGTGTTTCACTCCCTTCAAGTATATATGTTGAATTTTATAGATTTTGCCACGATAAATTCAAATATGGGCTCAAAAATGCTGTAACACGTCCTTTTTTGAGAAAAATGTGATTAAAATTCACAAAAACACGTACTTCCGTAGTAATATGATCTACCTCATCAACAACCAGAATATTGGCTGTGCTCTTTGCAAGTTGGACTTGGATTTTATGGAATGGACCTCTCTGAATCCATTCGTGAACACAAATTTTTCGTAACACGTAAGATTGATGAAATAAACCGGGATTTCATTCACAAAATTACGAATTTTCATAAAAATCAAGATTTTCTATTTCGAAAACATGAATTTCAGCTCCGCCCTTTGAATGCTGGGCTTGGATTTTATGAAATGGACCTCCCTGAATCCATTCGTGAACACAGCTTTTTCGTAACACGTATGATCGATGAAATAAACCGGGTTTTCATTCACAAAATTACAAAATTTCATGAAAATTATCATTTTCTATTTTGAAAACATGAATTTCAGCTCCGCCCTTTGAATGTTGGGTTTGGGTTTTATGAAATAAACCTCTCTGAATCCGTTCGAGTTGAAAAAAATGTGTTTTTATTCACAAAATTACGAATTTTCATGAAAATCAAGATTTTCTATCAGTCAGTCAGTCAGTCAGTCAGTCAGTCAGTCAGTCAGTCAGTCAGATTTTCATGAAAACTCGAAATTTTGTGAATGTAAGCCCGGTTTTTACATCAACGTGTTACGAAAAATCCGTGTTCACGAATGAATTCAGGGAGGTCCATTTCATAAAATCCAAGCCCAACATTCAAAGGGTGGAGCTGAAATTCATGTTTTCAAAATAGAAAATCTTGATTTTTATGAAAATTCGTAGTTTTGTGAATGAAATCCCGGTTTATTTCATTAATCTTACGAGTTACGAAAAATCTGTGATAACGAATGGATTCAGGGAGGTTTATTTCATCTAATCCAAACCCAACATTCAAATGGCGGAGCGAAAATTCATGTTCTCAAAATAGGAAATCTTGATTATCATGAAAATTCGTAATTTTGTGAATAAAAACTCGGTTTATTTCATCAAGCTTACGTGTTATGAAAAATCTGTGATAACGAATGCATTCAGGAGGTCCATTTCATAAAATCTAAGTCCAACTTGCAAAGGGCAGAGCCGATATTCTGGTTGTTGCTTAGGTAGATCATATTACTACGGAAGTACGTGTTTTTGTGAGTTTAAATCACATTTTTCTCAAAAACTGGACGTGCAACAGCATTTGTGATCCCATATTTGGATTCAGCGTAGCAAAATCTATAAAATCCAACCAGAAATGCCGACGGGAGCGAAAAAAGTTCCGAATTTGTCGACTATTGTAATTGTAGACCTTATGTTATGAATGACCTAAACTAACAAGATTATCCTATGATGTCTGTGGACCGTTCAGAATATTCATTGAATATGTTTAAATAGTTATCGTAGTGTTGTATAGCCCAAGAGGCTACGGTAACTACTGTAATTCTTAATTTCGTAACTCAAGTCACTTCTTGTGAACTTGCACATCCCAAGATGACTGGAGACCTTACAGAGGATTCACTGTTTGAATGAATGCATATCGTCCCCTTTCATTGATTATATCTTCTGAACTCAAGGACAGTTTTAGTGCCCTAGAACATTTCAAGATGTGTTATTATATCTGTTTACCTTCCAAAAGACTCACTTAAATTGGTCAAATACAAAAATGTTACTTTGTTTGGCCCTACAACTGTAGATAAGCAGTTTTGAATTCCAGGATAGTTTGGATAACCTACAAGATTATCAAATAAATTCTTAAAGTCTTTCAAGATATTCAATGAATATGTTTTGATAAACAGAGTAGCTTTGCATAACCTAGAAAGCGTTTGTTGTGACTATAGGTCCTATAATCTGTTCTCAAGGATAGTTTGGATGATCCAGAACATGTTATATTACTTTGTTATGTTTGTTGACCTTTAAAAATATATATTGTAACTTTCTTATGCCTAAAATTACTGTTAAAACTGTAAATCTTTATTTCTGAACGCCAGGACCGTTTGGATGACCTAGTGGATAAGAAATTTATAACATATTGGCTGTTGATCTGCCAAAAGATTCACAGAATATGTTTGAATACACCTTATATAGCCCAAAACGCTACTGTTACTACTTTCAATCCTATTTTTTGAACTTAAGGACAGTTTGGATGACTTAGAATAACCCAAGATTGTCACATTATGTCTGTTGACCTTCTACACTGTTCAATGAATATTGTTAAATGCATACTCCGAGAACCTATTGTTACCACTGTAGATGTTCTGTTCTGAACTCAAGAATAGTTTGGATGACCTCGATCATCTCATTTTATCTCGTAATGTTTGTTTGCGTTCAAAAATATTCCCTAAATGTGGTTGAATACGTAGCGTTACTCTGTTCAGCTCAAAAAACTAAAGTTACTACGGCAGATCTTCTGTTCTGAACTCAAGGACAGTTTTGATGACGTAAAACATCACAAGATAATCAAATAATGACTGTTGGCCTTCCAAAAAGTTCATTCAATAAGTTTGAATACGTATACTCACTTATATAGCCCGAAAAGCTACTGTTACAACTGTAGATCTGATGCTCTTAACTCATGTGCATTTTGGATAATCTAAAACATCAGAAAAAGATACAAAATATTTCACGTTTATCGATAAAAACTTAATAATACGTATGCAAATGTATAATATTCTAAAACTACGCTTTATACTATTAATATATTAATGTTTTTGCTTCCTGAACTCTTCTAATTCAAGATGTTGTAGGTCATGCAGTAGACCTTTAGCTGATATGCTTTTTTTTTTAATTTTTCCAGATAGAAAATTGATGTAGAACAAATTGTAAAATTTTCCAATTGGGGTCATACATGATCCCTAAGGCCGGAAGGGGTTAATTCACTTTTTCAGATATGGCTTAAAATTGATGAATTTTTCAAACGGAAGTGGCCCAAAATCAACATTGTTCTCTATTGTCGTTGATGCGTAGAAATATTTCCAATCGATTGGTGCAGAATTTTTGAAAATATTTTTCAAAAATTCGATTTTTTTTTATATTGTACCCCAGTATAGAAAACAAAGACGTAGTCCTACGTCAAAAGAAATGCCCGCTGTTTCGAGCGAAAACCCAAACTCTCCGCTTACTGGACAAGATTTTTTTACGGCAACCGGACGCGGAAAGGTGGCAGATATTTTCAAGTACATAAACTGTCAAAGTTAGCGAAGAAATATCTGGTGTGGCAGGCCATCTGTACCTGTGGCTTTACATTGCGACAAGAACCGTCAACCAGCAAATATATCTGAGCGAGTGCCTACAAAAAAGTCTACTACCTTTCCTGAAGCGACACAATTGTTCCGTTCTATTTTGGTCGGATTTGGAATCTTGCCATTAAGGATAAAAAAGCCATGGAGCGGTATGCTGCCAACAACGTTCAAGTGGTACCCAGGAGCATGAACCCTCCCAACACGCCAGAGCTCCGCCGAATCGAACAATATTGGGCCATCGTCAAGCGGAACCTTGAGAAGACTCTAAAAAAGCCGATGTGAGTGAGAAACAGTTCAAACAGTAAACAGAAGACCCGGCAATTCGCATTCGGTGAAAAGGAAGCTTAGCTGAATATTTCTTCTGTTTTCTGTATTAACTGAACTTGAAAAAGAAAAAGAATTTGACTTATTAATAAAAACTTTGAGCGACTCATATACATTCCTGTTTGACCAAATTTTGATCGGAACACCCTCTAGTAAGTTCACGAAAATAATTTTTTAACAGGTGATATTCCGTTTTCGATTTGGAAATGACGAACTTTTATTTAAAAACCGCCGCTTAATGTTTGGAAAACTCTGTTCGTTAACTTAAGGGTCCATTTTATACCTTTTCTTAATACTTTTCTCGTCTTTTTCTGCTCTCGCTTGACCTTCTTAAGGAATTGTATTCAATTCTAACTTTTAATATTTTTTCTTTATTTTTTTCTTAAATGAGTCTATTACTAAATTTTTAGTTTTTACATAAAAATATTATTTTTAAAATCAGTTTATGCTTGTTGTACAAAAAAGTGACACATAATCCGTTTTGGTCTATATTGACCCGGATTTCAACCCTTCGTAGAATTGCGATATTTTAAAGTTTATGTTAATGCACCATTTGAAAGATTATGGTCTTAAAAATGCATTGAAATTAAAAAAATACAAGGAACAGTCCCGTTGGGTTGTTCGAACTGATGACGTAGGACTACGCAACTAAGTGTCAGCCATTTGGATTGAGCAATGCAATCTTCTTTGAATTTAACCTTACAAGTAATATTTTACAAGCGTTATTGTACAAGCAATTTGGTGTATTCTGACTGAATCCTAGAGGGTTTGAGCTGTTTAGTAGAATACCTGTAACTAGAAATTAGAAGAAAAATTAGTATTTTCGAATTAATTCCAACCACCGTTGCTTATCTTGACAGATACGCGTATTTCGTCTACAATGTGCAGACTTCTTCAGTGTCTCGTACTAATAACTCGACTTTTTTTCTTCTAATTTCTAGTATTCTGACTAATTTGGTAGGAAATATTTTGTTAAGATGTGCTGGGACGTCCAAACTTTCCTGGATCTCAGAACTTAAAATCTACAGTTGTAACAGTAGCTTTATCCGTTATACAATTCAAACATATTCAATGAATGTTCTGGAAGACCAACAGGCATTATGAGATAATCTTGAGATATTTTTTGCCAAACAAACTTACTTCACTTTGTAAGCTACTGTTAAAATTGGAGATCTTAAGTTTTGAGTGACAGTTTGAATGACCTGAAACTAACAAGGTTATCCAATGATGTCTATGGTCGTTTAAAAATATTTCCTGAATATGTTGGAATATTAATCGTAGATTTGTATAGCCGGAAAGTTCTTAAGTTCAGAACTCATGGTCAGTTTCAATAAACTTGAACATCACAAGATAGTCTGATAATGACTGATGACCTTACAGAAGATTCACTGAATGTGTTTGAATGCATGTCATCACCTTTCAAAGGTTACAAAGCTAATGCTACGACTACAGATCCCAAGTTCCGAACTCAAGAACAGTTTTGGTGACTTAGAACATCACAAGATATCTCAGTATATCTGCTTACCTTCTAGGAAACTCACAGAGTTTAGTCAAATACCTATTGTTATTTTGTTTAGTCCAATACTCCAGTTACAGCTGCAGATTTCATGTTTTGAACTCCAAGACAGTTTGAATAACCTAGAACATCCGATGATTATCTCATAAAGTCTGTTGTTCTTCCAAGATATTCAATGAATATGTATCAATAAACATCGTTGCTCTGCATAGCCTGATCTCAAGGATAATTTGGAGGACCTAGATTATGTCATATGGTTTTATGAAGTTTGTTCACCTCTTTGACTATTAATTGAATATGTTTTAATATTTATTGTCACTTGGGATAGCCTAAAAGTATACACTCAGTAGCAAAAAAAAAGCTAGCAAAATTTTACTTCAAAATATGCCATGCCTCCATCTTAAATTCTGAGCCAGCCTGTCGAAAAAAAAATTAATTAAATTTAATTTAATTTAAAAAACCCAACCTTAATTGCCTTCTTTCGGCTTCCATCTGCTACAACTTCTTAAAATCCACTACAATACGTTAACCACTGACAAAATTGAGCTCCATTCGTAAACTGGCCACTAGGAGCACTGTGAAGCTGCGCGTCTAGATTCTACGTGGATCGAGCTTTAATTTGAAAATGGCGAACGAAAGCTTCCAAAGGCTGGGATTAAAATTTACATTTTCCTGTAAAAAGTTGGACTCAACGTCTGCCAACAGAGGAGCAATAAATTTAAACCTGATTTCCTGACGGTAGTGGTGTGGAGTGAGTTGAAGGAGCATTGCAAAAAACGCCCTACAGGAGGGACTTACTTAATGTATTTAACTGCCTACAGCAAAAAATTCAGCATGAAACCAGTTGGTTGAAACGAGTCACAATCAGGACAAAGTTACGGAATGATTGATTGGGTCAGGGTACGACGTGGCAGAGGAAAAGTACCTTACGCCATAATGAAGGGGTTTTTTTTCCAGAAGAAGGGTTATTCGTTTACAGGTTCTGGTACAGGAAAGTTGAAGTGAACGGGCACAGGGTGGTCCTTGAATGATTTGTTTGATGTAAATATTTAATACCTGGGCAAATACCCGGGCAGTCACTTCGAAATTTTTAATTTTACACGAGACGTAATTCATGTTTGTTAAAATTCAGAGAACGTTAAGAAACATTTCGTGTAAAATCATGTCTCCTGAAAAACACACATACGCAATTCGACAAAAGATGTGTTTGATTGAATTTCTCATTTTTTCTTATCTCTTTTGACTCATTCTTATGTGCTAAAGGACGCTTGCGTGACACTGTGCAGTATGCGGTGACACTCTTAGCCACGTTAGCCTGTGCGTAATCTCGAGTTTAGTTAAGAAGCCCTTGGTTCTGAAAGCGGTGGCTCACACCGGCCCGAACTACCTGAGTATGGACAGGGAGACACTGGCCAGAAGCTTTCTCTAGCTCCTTTGCACCGTCTACTTCTTTTTACGCAGCTGGCTGATACAGAATAATATGATTATGTCATCGATCATTACCCTCTAGTACCATAGAGACCGCTTTTAGGCGATGGTGCAGTTACCTGCACTAATCGTCGCCCTTTGCTCCAATATTCTGTTTTTGACAACAGTATTCTCCGTTTTCTGATGGACTAACTCCAGTTTCCTGAAGCGCAGCCATCCCTCGACTATGTCGATGCAGTGTGTGGCCGATAACTTCACCACTGCTATGGATTCCCCATAGACCTCTAGGATGATTTCGTCTGCAAAATCGACAATCTTTACCCCTTTATGGAACGTAAGTCGCAACACTTCGTCATACATCGTATTCCCGAGCACTGTGTCCAGAATTAAACCTCATGCGGTGACTTGGACACGTTTCTGACCCGCTTCTGTATTGTACACCATTACCCAATACTGGGAGTAGTTTCCCAGAATCCTGTACAGGTACCCAGGAACCCAGAAGCGTGGGAGCGGATTGACTATAGCCTCCAACTGCACCACTTCACATTAGTGGAATCCCCGGCTCTTACGCCGCATTGATATCTCTGCCGTTTTGGCGACGGACTGTATGGCATCTGCCATTGAATTGTCCTTAAGGAAGACAAACTGGTTGCTTGACAGGCTGCCTGAGCCTCCATGTACTTTGGCAGCCTGTTGAGGATTAGCCTCTCGAGCACCTTACTCGCTGTGTCCAACAGGAATATCGGTCATTTCGCCAATGGATCACCTGGTGGCTTCCCTGTCTTGGGTAGCATTACGACGATCTGGTGTTTCCAGGCATCCGGGAAAATGCCTTCGTCTGGTATCCTGGTGCATTTGATTCACCTTGAAGCGCACTTGATAGCTCAGTACCACGATGCTGGTTCATTGTTCAGCACCGATCGCCTCATCGTCACGGTTACCATCGCTTCACGGTGCCGTTGCGATTGTGGATGTTCGGCATGTTTGCCAACTGTCCGTTCCCCACTACAACAGCGTTACGGCCTGGAATACTGGACCGCTGGTTATGGGAAAAATCTTCGGCTGTGAGAGGCCAGGGACTCGGGTCGTGGCTCGAAAAGAGCCAATCATTATATGATTGCAGTAGCTCCGGCGATTGCTCGGTAAGAGCCACTGGTCTCTTGATTTTGACCATGACCTATAGACGTTACTGGGTTCGTGTTGGCTTTCGTACACAAGTCTTTGAAGCACGCTCATTTATTGCCCATTATCTCCATCTTTAGCGCGGCTTTGGGGCAACTAAAAAGTGCAACTCCAGTCTTCGTCTGACTGCGATATTGAGGTTGGCAATCGGCTCTGATCACCAATTCACCGACAATCTGCCATTTATAGGTTTGAGCTTCCTAGGTATTAGTCATGCACACGTGTGAGTAGCGCCACGAGTTGATCACTACACTGGTTCTGGGATCCTCCGCATAAATTCCGTTCCCACTAAAGCACTCCTTTGAATACTTCGAAGCACTATGTCTTCTATTTGCAGCGGATTCCCTCCGCACGCTGGCCTAGTATTGATGGCGATAGCCAGGTAATCTCTATGTGTTGTTATCCTCGACTCTCTAGTTGCTCAATAACCTAATCGTCACGTCACGTCAATGATCCACTCTGCTCCATTCTTATACAACGCTATAACTTCATGTAGAAATCGGTCAACCAGTTTCGGCAATATCTGAGAAACAAGTTCCGGTCAATCTGGGTCATGTGTCTATTTTTGTCATCAATCACGTTCAGCTCAGCATTTGGCACTTCTAATTACATTTGAATTCAAAATCAAATTAAATTATGGTGATATTCAATGTCCTGAACCCCATTTGTCATATCTGGACATGTTACCGGATCCCAAGAAAAATTGCCAGTTTCTGAAACCATCATGTGACACCTCAAATCACCGAGGAATTTAATGACAAGTGCAACGGTGAATAAACCAAGTTCCCAAGATCACATTGAATTTGGATTGGATTTGGATTGGATTTGGATTGGATTTGGATTGGATTTGGATGGGAAATCAGTTGGGAAATTTTTTATCGCAATCCCTATTTATTCAACTTTTTTGCAAGAATTAGCTCATGAGAGGGCTTGACACCTCATCCATGAGATTTTGACATGAAGATACCATATTTTCTTATGAAAATGCACAAGGTTTAGTCAAAAAACTGTTTTTAATTTTGAGTATTTACACCATATATTGTGATTTTTTTATAAAAAACCGCTACATGACTACATATGCCGAAAACGTCAAATGTGGTTCGAATGAAGGTCGATAAGTTGTTCCGTTCTGGAGTTATCACCGAAAACAAACCATGTAAATAAAGACTTTAGCGTACAAGGGATCAGTTTCAGGCCGAAACTGGTCATAAAATGTCGAAATTACTTGAGCCGCTTAGTTGGACGATATTTAGCAAACATATTCAGTATAACAGAATTCGTATTTTGACTCAAGAAGTCAAATTACGAGTTTCTGATAGTTGATGTTCATTCGTTTATTGAATCGAACGTGTTAGGCTGTGCAAAGCAGAGTAGAGTGTTCCAGTGATTTTTTTCAGTGAATTGTTGCGACTGGGAAGTTCGTGAAAAGCGTGAAGCAAATAGTGGCCAATTGGTAGGAAGAGAAAGTTTTGGTGGTGGTTGATTGAAAGCTAACGGTAAATTGGCCGCTAGAATTGCGGCAGATTACGTGGTGTGAAGCGGAAGAATTCCCTGGAAAAAAGGAAGATTGGTGAGGGAAGTGAAGAGAGGAAGAGAGTGGTGTGGCGAACAAGTCGCTGTTAGGGAGCGGGAGCTTAGGCATCTTTTTCGCGTCTACAGTGAAATATAGTAGAATAGGTCTACAGGAGTGTAAGATTGAGAGAGAGCGTTTTTTCGGCGGAGAGAACGTTGCTTTTCCCACGGGTTGCAGTGGTGAATTAGTGGTCCTATAAGGTGTGAGAGGGAGAGACTCACAGGTCAACTACGAGGAGCATGTCGTTCTCTCTGGTGGTAAATTGGACCAGAGCTACCTTGCTCTCCTCTGGTGCGCTTTGAGCAAGCATCGCTGGATCAGTAAGGAAGGAGACAAGAGGTCAGCGGAGAACGGACGGTAATAGTGGTGGACGTTGGTGGTAGCGAAAAAGTAGAAGTTAGAAAGTGATGTAGTGTGGACGGCGTGAATAGAAAGAAAAAGAGAAAAAAAACCCACCGGATTTAGTAGTTGATACTGATTAAATCAGCGAAGACATTGCAGTGTAAGTGATCAGGTTCGTGTAAATATAGAGGGGTTAGAGAATAGAGCAAAGGTGAGCGAAAGTATGCGTGTGGGCGATGATTTTGGTAAGTTATTTGGTAAGTTTGATATGTTTTTTGAATCGTAGATTGATAAGTTATTTAAATTATAAATTTTTTTGGTGAGATCCTTCCTTCATTTTATGGCCCACTACTATTTTATTAGGAACAGTAGAAGTTTGCAATATCCCAGTTCATTTACTAATGCAAATAAAAACAAAAATTTATGTGTGAATTGAATCTTAACTTAAGTATAGCCGTGAAATTTTCTTTTTGTCTTAACATATTTTTTATATAAATCATTTATGCTAAAAATTTCCATTGTTCTTTTAACAACTATATAACGGGGATTTCCTAAGGGGGTAGGCTAAGGCTGGAGTCTGACCCGTAACGCTGGTAGATCACCTTTTCGTGGTGCGTTACGGGGTATCAGATCTACCACCGAACCCTAGTCCGAATTAATTCAAACTAGGGAACATGTTTGTTTTTTGTAGTCAAAGGAACATATCTTAGTCCTTATTACATTTTATGTCTTATGAAAAGTGACAATACTCGTTTTATGCCCCGATTGTGCGAGGATGAGCTTGGAATAAGTAAAACATGGTTAGTCTTCATTTATGTGAATTCTCATTGTCTATTTGATGTTCTATAGTTTGAATTGGTTATGACTAGGGTTCTGATGGATGGTCAGTATCGGAGCCATAGTTTGTTTTCTTTGCAATGAATCTGATTTTGACTGATAAAGGGGCGCGCCTTTGAAGAGTGCTCACACTCCTCAAAGGGTTAAAATAGCGGAAATTTTCAATAAAATTCGATTCATTGCCAACAAAACAAACAATGACAACTGTAAAAACACCGAATACTTCATCATTTCTCAATAGTGATGAGGTAACTCGACATGCACTACACAAAGGACACGGGATATACTACAATAGATCAAAGTACTGGTCGCAATGGTTTATGTCCCGAACAGAGGAAAAAAAAAGGCTGGAGTCGCCAGTCCCTTGTCATGCGAAGACACGTTGCCTTCTGGCCGTAGTCTTCCGAAGGTCCTCACTGAGATCGGCTGACCCTACTACAAGAAGCCATCACGTAGGCTATTCTCTCAGAACAACCTGCTGAGAATAGTCCTGCAGACATAGGTAATCCTTGCACTGATGGTGGATTCTTATCACACATCACATCACATCACAGAAGTCAAAGTACGAATTTTGTTATACTCTTATACTGTTATACTATTTGGACTCAAGGGCCACTTTTGAGAAGAGCTTATGTGTTTTTATGCAACAGTTTTAGGAAACTAGTAAGTCGGAAATCGTTCGTTTTAGAAAAAAAGTGTCTGAGAAGAATTGGTTGGGAATAAATATTACCATTAAAAAAATGAACACTGAAAAAAAAAATGGCAAGAAAATATCATAGTCAAACTATTGTTAAAGAGGTAAGAACAACATGTACAAAAACCTTAATTATAACGTAGAAAATTTGTACAGTAATACTTTTTGTATTATAAACAATGGAAAACGCCAATGTCAAAGTAAAAACCAATCAGAAGAGAGACAAACATGTAATAAATTATCTGAAAGTAGCAAAAAAGGTTTTTAACTTTTACTTACTTTGTACCTCAGAAATACTAGATTCTGGTCAATTATTTGTTTCGTATGGAAGTTTCTTTTTCACATTATTGTGTACACTATAAAAAAAAAAGGTAAGAAAAATTAGTCCAATTCACAGTGGTCCAGAATGCGAATTTAGTTGGAAAGATACATTTTCAGACTAAGTTTGAAGTTTTGGAGCAACATTGTGTTCTTCAAAGTTGTTTTTAATAACAAGACGCTTCTTTGGATGTCCTTTTTTTTCTGAGAAATCAACAATCTAACTTTTTTATTTGCAGAAATAGAGGCATACATTATTCGGAAAAATTGTAGGATAAATAATTTAAAGAAACACTGACCTTTCGATAAGACCGAATAAGAGAATTTTTCTCTACGTAGCTAAGGGTGTCCCTATCGATTTTAGAACAATAAAAATTACAACTTTTGGTGTATTGAAATTTTCAAATGTTGGTTTTCCTAGTTGAGGCAAACCAAAAACATATTTCTTCATAGCATTTGAAATTATTTTTACTATTGCATATCATGTCTGAAAACTGGAGATAGTTTTTTTTTAAATTGAGTCAAACACATGTGAAAAAGGCGTAATTTTATAAGAAAGCCATTAATTACTCGCTAACGGCAAGAGGCATCGACAAGATTTACATGTCAAACTTTTATATTTTAAAGTTATAAAAATCATGTGAAGACAACGTTGTTGGCGAATTTGAAATAAAAAAAGTTAGAACAAAAAACTATTTTTTCTGTAGGGACACACTGCTTAGATAATTAGCAAAGCTGTCCTGCAGAAAGTTTTTACTTCGGATATTAATGATGATTAATTTCCCAAGTAACATTTTTGGTTTTATGAGGGTTCTGTATTCCTTGATTCAGACTTAAAGAATACTTTAAAACCTCGATAAAACTAGCAATGTTGCTTGGGTTTAGCTATAGGATTTTTTTGCTGTTTGACCATAGTAGCTCTACCGTTTTGTAAGTAAATTACGCTAGTTAGAATTTTTTGATGAAATCACAGTGGTCCAGAATGCGAATTTAACTAGAAAGGTACATTTTCAGCCGAAGTTTGAAGTGGTTTCAATTACATGGCGCTCCTTTTGGTGTGAATGAAAACTAGTGTTGTCCTCTATTAGCTCAGTCAGTAAAGGCGCAGCTACAAAGCAACAGCATGCTAGAGGTGGCTGGGATCGATTCCCGGTCTGGTCTAGGAATTTTTCGTTAAGGAAAACTTTTCGACTCCCTGGGCATAGGGTATGATTGTACTTGCCACACAATCATACTAATGCAAAAATGGTAACTTGCATCGAAAGCTCTCAATTAATAACTGTGGAAGTGCATTTAGAACACTAATTGTGAACAAGCAATAAGCTAATTGTGGAAACAATAAGCTTGAAATGCTTTTATAAAAAAAAACATGGAAAACTAGAGTGCTCCTTATTTTCAAAGCAATCAAATCTTTAACCTCTTTATTTGCAGAAATAAATAATTTTAAGCAATTCTGGTGACTGAATTTTTTCTGTATCGTTTGATATGACCGAATAAGAGCATATTTTACGATGTCCTTCAGAAAAAAAAAAACAGTTTTTTGCTCTAACTTTGTTATTTACAATTTTCCAACAACGTTGTCTTGCCAAGATTTTTATAACTTAACGAGATAAAAATTTTGACGATTTCTCTTACTGTAAGTGAGTAATTAAAGATTTTCTTATAAAGTTACGCCCTTTTTAAATGTGTTTGACTCAATCTAAAAAAAAATTAACTCCAGTTTTCATACATGATATGCAATAAAAAAAATAATTTCAAATGCTGCGAAGAAATATTTTTTTGGTTTGTCTCAACTAGAAAAACCAACATTTGAAAAAGGCCTATTTTGTTTACAAAAAGCCAGAATAACTTTTGTTTGGCATACTATAGAGACAATTTCAGCACACCATAAGTTGTAACTTTTATTGTTCTAGAGTCGATAGCAATACAATTTTGCTGAAAAAATTGAAATAAAAAAGTTTTAGCAAAATAACTGATTCTTATAGGGACACCATAAGCTACATAGGAAAAATGCTCTAATTCGTCATATCAAAAAGTACAGAAAAAACTATACCATCAAAGTTGATTGAAATTATTTATTCTACAATTTTTTCGAATAATGTATGCATTTACTTCTGCAAATAAAAATGTTAGATTTTCAATTTCTCTAAATACAAGGACCACCCTTGTTTTCATCCACACCAAAAGAAGCGCCTTGTTATTAGAAACAACTTTGTGGAAAACAATTTTCCTCCAAACTTCAAACTTAGGCTGAAAATGTATCTTTCCAGCTAAATTCGCATTCTGGACTACTGTGCAATCGTGTGAAAGTCAATGAAAAAGTTGTTGACACGTATCGAAAACGATTTCATTAAGGGAAATCATTTTTGTTAACATTTCAATTATTAATTTGATTAAAAATCATATATTGTCCTCCAAAAGTGCTTTCAACAAACATAAATTAGTTTTATGAAAATCTTCCAAGAGTTGTTGTTAGGAAATTTTTTTAAGCAATTTTTTGTCCGTGTTGTTTTTACCTCTTAAACAATGGTTTTTTTTCCAATATTTACCATCGAAATTTCAAAAAAAAAAAAAAATTGCATGGAGTTTAAATTTGATGTTTTAATTATGATTTTTTAATGTAAAAAATATATTTTTTCAGTGTTTATTTTTTAATGGACATTTTGATTCCCTACCATTTCTTTTAGACACTTTTTCTCTAAAACGAGCGAATTTCGAATTACTGCTTTCCTAAAACCTGTGGTATCAAGAACACATAAGCCCTTCACAAAAATTACACTCGTATCAAACCGACCGTGCCTTATGAAAAAACACTGTTAGTTTACTGTTATTCCGAACACGTTTGCAAATTTTGGTCCAAATCTAAAATACTAAAGTTTTTTCATATACTGATTTGTCGTGGAACCGCTCAAGGGCTTCTCATTGCTCTGAATGCCCTGATAGGCAATATTTATGATAGACACTTTCAAAAAAAATCTTCATTTTCCATAATATAATACTTATTAAATCTGAGGTTCACCCTACCACCCAAAGTAAACGACTGCAATGTGCCACCTTTAAGATTGATGAGCCCTGTTTGGGTGGGGGACGGGCACTGTTCGTTCGAAAACATTGATTGGTCCCTGTCACTCTTCTATTCGGCGATACTGCTGCTTCACGAGTTTCAACTTTCCATCACAAGCCGACCCCAGCGCGAGTTCCGCTCATCGAGGGGACGCGGATGGCTGAAATGAAGCTTTCAACTTGATCGATGCTGCAAAACATGAACGCACACTTCAAAATGGGTGATAGGTACCGTTTCCCTTGTTTGGCTTCTTCTTCGTCTTTGTCGTCATTTACTTGGGAGGGTGGGATTTCATCATCATCATCATCGTCGTCGTTTCGCAGCTGTTGGATTCTCTTCGTGGGATTTTGCTCCACTGTGAATCATCATTAAGGGTGAATTTGCGTCCGCCTGGGAAAAATGGAGCGAAGAAATCGTTGAAACATCACCCGGTGGGATTGAAATTTCCATCTTTTTCCTGTTCTCGTCTTGTTCGCAGTGGTAAAGTGAGTCAAGGAGTGATGTGACATTGACATTCAGCATGTGTGCGTGTTTTTGGATTGCCTTGAATGGAAGGGCTGATCGGCGATAGCACGGTAAGGAAAATTGGTAGAGTGACAGAAGACAAATCAAACGGCGACGAGGACGATTGAAGGATAAGAGGATTATTGGTATGGGATCGGATCCTTTTAGAGTAGTGCTTGCAGCTGAGTTTCATTTCAATCCGAACGGACTCCTCGTTAGCAGCGTAAAGGATTAAAGCATTCAAAATGATATTCCTAATTCAAGCAGACAGCTCAAAGCTTAGCATGGTGTCGGTTTCTGTAGATCTTCGAGCAACGAAACTGAATTTTTATGATAAGGATACATTTTGCAAATACTAGCAGATTTCAAAACAGCTTTCCCACAACAAAATTCATCGATGCGCGAAAATGTCGTTTATAATTAACAAGCAGCGGAAGGAAGATGGAAAAAAATCCCGATTCATTTTCCCATTTCAGCGGGAAGCCGCTAAGTCATTCCACTCTGAAAAGGATACTAAGTGACACTTTATATTTTCCATCGTTCATCATCCCAGGGAGGGGAGTAGGGAGAAGTAATAATTTGCAATGATTTATGGATTTCCCCAAAGAAGAAAAAAAACTGTAATGAGACTTGCGTTTTCTGACAGCGAAAGTTCAACCGAAGGAAAAAACTTTAAAGAAAGATGATCCAGGGTGATTAGGATCCCCGACAAAGAAACCTGGTTGCACTGTCTTCGGGATGAGCTGAGCGCTCATTATCGCTTCCCCTGCCCACTGCACTGTAAAGCCTCGCAGCTGGGCTAAATTAATTTTAAATAAATTATATCAATTTAGAATTAATTTCCCAGTGACGTCCCGAGTTCCGATTTCTTGGTTCGGCTTGAAAAAGGACAGATTTTTTTTCCCTCATAAGATGATGTAGGTCACATTCTCTCATGACTGCCTGGGTAGGAAGTATTCTCTTTCCTTTAGCTCCGTGCTGCTCTTCCTTTCTTGATTGCATTATGATTTATGCCCAGATTACATGAAATGGGAAAATTATTAGTCACTGCAAAAATGTGGACCCTCCGGGCATGCCAGCCACTCGAACGACACACACACTCGAACGCATGGATGCTGCCAAAAGGAAGGAAATAAAATATGACGATGGTACTTTGGACTGAATGCGTCACGCTGCTAGTAGTGGTTTGTGTGTGATATATTAGGCTAAGCTTCCGAAGAAAAGCGTATGTAGGCAAAAAGTAAGCGCATCTTTTCGACATAATTACCCCGGTTCTCATTTTGGTGCGATGAAAAAATAGGGGAATAGTAAAATTGGCAGGATGTGATCGTGGAGATTAGTGATGGATAGAAAACAAGGTCAATTGATATTATGCAGGTATAGACCTTTGTCCTTAGCCCTTTGCGCGGCAGCTCCTGGTGCCGACTGGGGTATGCTAACATTGAAGGTGGGTCCTCTCCGAAGAGTGCAGTCTTTTTAATCGTATGTTTTCCATATCAGGGAAGGTTGAAAATGGTGTAGATTATCCTATGCCCGCCGTAAAAATATTAATTCGAACCGACCTATAAAGGCACCACCAGTTCAACATTGTAGCACTACAGGAAGTTTGCTCAACCGTTGATCAACCGTTTATACGAGCAGGTTACATCTTCTACCAGACTAAAATTTGTCTTCTTATGGAACTTGGAGCTGTTGAAGCTCTCTGTGCGAACCAGTCCTGAGAACAATACGTGGATAGGTTGACAAAAACATTTGTGAGAGCATGTGAAACCATCATCAACGACATTCAAGGCATTGATGGAACGAGAAATTCAACACTTCGCGTTCTAGTTGACTCAGAGCCAGACGACTTTTTCAGAAGCCAAGCTAAAAAGGGTTGCCTTGCTCTGAGCTGGTAAACTGCAGAAGGACATAGTTCGTGAGCTGTCCGATTTACGTGTGTGCGGAAATTTCAAAAGATACCTGGAGACCGGAAGTACCAAAAAATAGCGGTATAGCGATCCGACATGCTGACGGCCACCGTTTGGACCGGCTGGTTAGTGAAGATCTACCAAATTACATATCGGGAACATTAGTGGTTCTGGTTTGAGGGGGGTATTGGAATATTGAAAAATGAAAGATGAAAGAAGCGTAATTGTTGAGGACAGGCTATTTTTATTGATGAATCAGAACCGGCTAAATTGAAAAATGACGTCTATTTTGTGCCTCGGTGAGTCGAGATGCTGCCGTAAGAGAATCGAATATGGTGAATGTATGATCATCGAGTCATGGCTCAAACGGAGACTAAAGTCACCTTATTCGACTCTCTAGAACTTCACGGCAGTTCGAAAGAAACATCCATGGAAACTTAAGAATTGGATTGATATTGGTAGGATTCCAGGGCATCAAAATTCCATGGATTTCTTTCGAAAATTTTAGAAGGTATGGCAAAAGGATGTAAACAACTACAGTAAAGGTGAAATTAACAAACGCTTCTACCGTTTTGAACTGTGTCGATTTTATAAATTTTCTAGTACAGTCTTCAAAATGGCATCAAATTCAGTTTTTGAATAATTTAAAATTGAAAAGTTCTACAAGAAAGAATTCTTCGGCAAAATTATTCATTCTTATGAAATTTTTGTATTTTGTAAAAAAACTATTGTAAATAAATGTTTTTAAACTCTTGAAAGATGGTGGATCATTTGTTATTTGAAAAATGTGTTTCAAAATTTATAAACTCAACACAGTTTAGAATTCAGGTTACTTTTGAGCTACTGTCAATATTTCAGCTCAGCCTGGATAAAAAAAACCATACAATTACAATACATTTGAAATAACATTAAAATTTATTTCCGGTCATGAATCTTATTGTTTATGAATCAAATAAAAAAAATGCATATTGACATTAAAATAGATTTACAATTCACTCAATATGCAAAGATTTTCAACAATTGCGAAACAATACAATTAATACTAATTGACTTATTTTTTTTCGGAAAATAATGAGTTTTTCAACAGTTAAAATACATAACAACTCCCTTTTTCTATTGTCGATGTCTCAATTTACATTAGATTCGATTGTGGTAACAATAACTCATATTTTCATCTTATCGTTGTGAACAATACTATTAATTTTTCAAACTATAGATTCTCCTGTATGTTTACAAAATATATTAAATTGTAAATCTATGAGATTTTTATATTCGGAAATTCATTCTTCGAGTGAAGGAGGGGAAGAGGAGGTTTTTTGCGCCCATTTGAGAAAGAGCTCACAGTTGCAACTCTACTCAAACGGGCTTTTCCCTGCTCCAAATAAATAGTAAAGAAATGCCATTCTGAAGAATGCTGACATAGAAAATGTCAAATATTGCAATTTTGTATGAGAAACCTGAGATGTATTGATTATTTTCGCCACTTATAACTCGAAATACCCGACACCTATAACGTTTAAATAGAAACTTTTGATTGAAAATCAAATCTTTTGAAGAAACCTTATGAATGCATTTCAGACAACTGTTATAAGAAATATGAAGGGAATTTTAATAAAATGTCCAAGGAAATATTGAGAAGCGTTTTAAAACAATAATCGGAACTCTGTCTCTACTAAGTGAATGAACATGGGAACACACTGTTTTTAAAAGCAGTATATTTCGGATATTTACCTTCGAATTTTATTTATATGGTTTGATTCTTAGCAAATTAAAAATATGTTTTTCGACACGTCCTGTAGTCGGGCATCATTTGGATCGATTATTTAAAATATTTGTAGGAAAGAAAAGATAATCGACAGTTTCAACAGGTGAACAATATTTTCAATAAAAGTGGCAAGATTTCACTCAACATTAATGAACAATGTTTTACAAAAAGGCGAGAAAATTACGAAATTTTAAAACTTAGATAAACTTTCTTCACTAAATTAAAATACATAAAATATCATGAACAAAAATGTTGATATTATGTCGTTTTGAGTAGTTATAGTTTTGAATTTTTATTTTTCTTGGGTGGCGCTGCATCACAGCTTGATTGTGAAGGATGGACCTTTTCCCAACATTCCCCATTACTTGGACGAATACCTTGGTCACACTACAAGTTCAGTCACTTTCAAACTCTCTTAGAATCTGCTCAAGACCACGTTGACAATTTTGGAAAATCTGGGATCCAAAATATAACTTGTGACCATTGCGAATGAATTTACATAGGACAAACTAAACGTACTCTCGAATTTCGTTTCAAAGATTATATTGCAGAAGTCGCTAAAGCAAACAAAGACTCATACACAATTGTAAATCAAAAGTAGCTACTTCGACGAAAAACATTTTTAATCTTAAGTCACACACAAATTTTAAGACAAATCACATATACTTGAAAATTCAATGTAGCAGACACAGTAGATACATTCAAATCAAACAAACTCTCTCAAAATTTAACTGGACATCCTGGAAAAGGACGGATTCGAAATGGTCCGCATATGAATTAAAACCATCTTGGTAACACGTTGCGCCATACCACACAATGGCCACCTAAAAGATCACACACACACACACACACACACACACACACACACACACACACACACACACACACACACACACACACACAAGCACCTTATTTCAATCCTCGTGGTTACACCCACTGACCGGCTGGCTACAACCACATCACTGGCAACGACAACTGACTGCCTAGCACACCACTGCATAAATAATGGTTGCCTAGCAACGGTTAACTAGCCAACAGATTGCGTGCAGAGCCATGGTTGGTCACCAGTGCACCCTCCAGGGTACATGCCATCGCCAGGCGCCAACTGCCAATCCATACTGGCTCGTTGCTCCATACAGCTTCAGTACTGCAACATGGATGGGAAAATTTTTGAAGATGTGATGTACCTCTTTTATATCGTTCACTCCCTCCCTTGCTCATACATATTTGAAATCTGTGATAAGAAAGTACTGAGCATTTTTTAAATTAAGCTTGCAAAACAAAATTATAAAACGTCACCTTTTCTTTTCGCTATGTTCAATAGGTTAAAATTGTGGTTAAAAACGAAAATTATGGCTAGCAATCATGTCTACTTTGGACAAAAGACTTTAAGATTGTCTAACTACAAAGTTAACCCTTTATAAGGCCGTGACAACCAAGCAAGGAATTAACACATACTATTATAGAACACAATGCTTACGGTGATTAGTGAATACGTATATTTTTCTTTTAAAAAAATATGCAAAATTGTAGGTGGCAATATAGTTGCCACTGCCCGTTAAGTCGAAAAACGTTGGTGGCAATATAGGGTAAGGGGATGTAATGTTAGCCTAGCTCCTTCATTCGGCCTATGTACCAAATTTGTCATTTATTTAGCAATAATCAACAAAATCACGTTGCTATTAGGATGACCGACGTAATCCAAAGCAATTGAGACAATATTGATCAACTTATAGTTGTTCACTTCCGCGTAATTTTCGATTTCTTGAACTTTTGGGGCATCATGATTTCACTGGTTAAGCTAAACAGATGATCTACATGATTTCAAGTGATCTAAATTTGGCTTAATTGAATCGATAAGGCAAGCAATGCAGTCTGGATGTGCAGAAAATAGTTACATGTTACAAACTAACTGTTTACATAGCTTAAAATAATAATGATTTTACAAGAAAATCGTAGACCCAATGTTGGGGACATATTTTTTTGTATGTTCCCAACTATGGCCTGTTGTATCAATAACATAGTAAAGAGGTTGTTATTGGTAAAATTTTATGTGGAAATGCATGTGTTTGCGGTTGCTTATATTCAAGTGGCTCATCTAAACCCAAACCGAAGGAACTGAGCCATTGTATAGTGAATTATAATGTTTTCATTATTGAATGGCTAGTAAATCATATATGAACATCACTTATGTGTTTCAAAGCAGTTTTACTTGAGTTTGTTTTGTGAAATGTGGTATCAAGTAAATCGAATACAGCTGGCAATGCCTTAACTCATAAAATTAGGCAAAAAAGAAAAAAAAGATTACATTTAGTAATGAATCCATCGAATGGGACAAAGTTGCATCCATGAATAGACCCAATTTGGTGCCTGTAGACCGACATTAAATCCATATCCTTTGAAAGTTTCTGACTTTATAAAATGAGTTGTGTAACTTTTCATGATGCAAACTACCAAATGTCTTATCAAACATATCTTAGCAAGTGTAGAACTAGTTGAATCTCACCTTCAGCTTGAAAACTTTATGAGTTATATTCAAAAATGTAATTGATGGTTGCATAATAGGCTGAGTCAAGGGACATATACCCTAGTTACCACCAATATCATTCGTTTATTCATAGTTTTTTGTTCACAATAGCACATGATTTAGCACAGATTGTTATATAATGCTCAGATGTTTTCAATACTTACTACTTACTACTTAGTTTTGGTTGTTTTTGGGAACTTGAGGGTAATATTCACTGCCGTTGGAAAATTGTAATCTCGCAAAACATAATTGAACGGCTTATTGAAGCAATCAGCAAAGCAACAGCGAAAAAATATGAATGCATTTTGTTTTCAATAAAAAAGTTATTGAAATCGTTGGTGGCAATATAGTTGCCACTGCCCGTTAAGCCGTAAAACCTAGGTGGCAATATAGTTGTCACTACCCGTGGAGCCGAAAAACATTAGTGGCAATATACCGTAATTGTTGCATCAAATAAAAAAGCGATTTTACAATTAATCATATGAATAAAACTGCAACACCCGACTCAGAAGATCTGAAATTGATAATCTAATTTAAAACATTTTCCAAAATGCCATTTTGAATGGACATTTTAGCTGATTTTTGGCCCCTGCTTGAAAATTACAGTTTTCTCGAGAATAAAAAGCCTCTAAACTTGTATTTCTTTTCAATCACTATTCAAAAAAATAATATAAGCTCTAGGTAACCTGAGTTAGTCATCGACAAAAAATCAACCATATATGTTCAGTAGTTGAAGAGAAACAAATATGAAGTGTTGGTAGCAACATAGTTGCCACCAGGGATGCCAATGTTCCAGTTTAAACTGTATTCTTTCAGTTTTTTTTACGGGATCCAGTCAAACAGTTAAATCTTCAAATCATCCAGTTTTTCCAAATTTTGCCCAGTTTTTTCCAGTATTTTTTTACGCAACCTTGAGATTATTTTTTACCCAGTAATTGTTGAACATTTTTGAAGTATAATCGCTTTTTGAATATTTTAATTGTTATGTTTATATTCTCCGTACAAGGAGTAACGATATTATGTAGAAGGAGATGTTCGCTCATCATCATGAGGCCGGCTCCAAGTGGGCAGTAATGTTTGTTAGAAATGAAAGATATGTTGAAAAAGTGTTGATAGTTCCGTCAGTGTACGGCAGGTTGTGAAAATTGAATAGAAGTATTGAAAGTTGAGCAAAGGGCTTGTATATAGAAGTACTCAAACAACAGTTTACGGTATTTCTCTCTAATATTTTGAAGTCAGAGATGACGAGAAGAAAATTTGAGTAAAATTACAAAAATTACGTTGTGTACAAAAATATACCCAAAAAGAGAGTTTCTCTCCCATGTAGGTAACAAAACGGAGTCTGTAAAAAACAACCACTAGAACTATCACAAGCAATTTGTAGTAGGTGAGAACGATCAGGCGCGCATTCTTTTGCCTGTCACTTACCCCGCAGTAGGGTGTTAGGCAAAGGAATGCGTGCTTGGTTCGAGTACTGCTATATGCTATAGGCTATATCATTCATTGACATTTTCCCATATTAATGATAACTATTTCCCATATAGTACTGATATTGGCAATAACTCTTATAGTTGATAAGCATGAGTTAACAGTAGGATACAGCTTTACATTCGTTTTATTTTCGTTCTATTTTATGTCAAAATGTTGGTATATAATCCAAAACATAAGAAATCTTACAATGACAATAGGGCATACAGTAACCATCTGTGTTAGTGTTAAGAATTTATTTACATAAAATCATTGAAGAACATGCCCATATATTGTAGCAATGTATTTTAAATACAACATATAGATTGGATTATGCGGAAAATGTTTTTTCATCATGCGGGTTTTTCGTAAATTTTTAAGTATCCAGTTTTTTCCAATTTTTTTGGTTGCATTTTTCCAGTTTATTTAAAACAAATATTGGCAACGCTGGTTGCCACTGCCTTATAAAGGGTTAACTATTCACAAGACATCAATTAGACCCAGGGATGCCAATGTTCCAGTTGAAACTGGATTCTTCCAGTTTTTTTCGCGGGATCCAGTCAAACAGTTAAATCTTCTAATCATCCAGTTTTTCCAACTTTTGTGAAGTTTTTTACAGATTTTTTTACGCAACCGTGTTTGCGGGATTGAGTTTTACCCATTAGTTGTTGAATATTTTTTTTAGAATGTGAAAGATTCCTATCCCTTTAATAAGGCAGCTGTTTTTTTCTAAAGTTTATAAGGTTTATAAGTTTATAAGGTCAATCAACTTTCTCTATCTGTCACATGGACCGTCTTGAATATTTATCGACTAGTGTGCATCATTTGAATTACAGAAGTGTGAACCAGAGGGAAAGAGGTTAGTGGAAAAACTAAAAATGTTTTCACCTTCATGTTTTATGAAGTTTGCAGAAGCAGATTTCTCATCTCCATGCTTCTGCAAACTTCATCAAAGATCGTTACTTCCGCGCATGGGAGAATACAAAAATAACAATCAAAGTTCATGTTTTAGACAAAGAAAGAGTATTAAACGTCGAAAAAAAATCTTAAGGTCTATTCGCTTTTATATAATACTAGCTGAACCCAGTGCGAGCGTGCGAGAGTGCAACTAAATGAATGAAAATTCAATTGAACTGACGCGTTTATTGTTGTTTTTCGGAATGAGTTTTTTTTCTTGACTAAGAAGGGGTTCAAACTACTGTCAGAAGATGCTTCTTACCCGAAAAATACACAATTTGTGTTTCACTGCCTGGATAATTCACATGTTTGGTTGAAATTTGTGTTTCATTTGTATGAGAGCGTCCCCTCTATTCCAGAGAGGGAGGGGTCGCCAACTATCATGAGAACTTTCATCAGCCCTAAAACCCTTGCATTCAAATTTTCAGGTCAATCGGTTCAGTAGTTTCCGAATTTATAAGACAGACACACTGACAGAAATATATTTTTGTGTATGTAATGAATTTGAAGTGAAAAAAATTTTTTTTTAAGGATCCAGTTTTTCCAGGTTTTTTTTGCATTCTTCCAGTTTATTAAAAAAATATATTGGCAACGCTGATAAAACCAGGAAGTCGCAATTGACAGCTTGGTTTCGTTACAAACGGTTCACCCTATGTACGGTCCGTCGTTCGAACGTTTTCGCGCATGAAAGCAGTGTTTTTTTCTTTTCCTTTTTTATATACAAGTGCTCCATACAAACAGTCGTACCTCTACGGTGTTGTTGATGCATCTCCGTTTCCACATACAGCTACCAGACAAGTGGGAACAGTGATTTATTGTGTAGTGAAAGCGAAAGGACGCTACCGATCGCCATCGCAATTCCATTCAGTGTGTGTTTCTATCACCACTTTCGCGCGAATGAATTGGTTACAAGTTGGGGTTTGTAGTGCGACTGCGACAGTGTAATCTCGCGCGTTTGGCTTGCTTGCAAGCCGAGACTTCTGCACAAGTGATCGTGAACTTTCAGTAAAGAGCACACGGTAATAGTAAGTCACCCTCTTTCGAGTATCAACACGTTGACTGTGGAAAACCCGGTTGGTGTTAAATTTAACCCTGAAGAGAAAAATTAATTAATTGCCGGAAGGAAAATCGGTGTAAATTAGTGTTGATCTAAGCCGCTGTGCGATTAATTATTTCAGTGACGGGGAAGAAATAATAGTGCAGGTGATCGTCTCCCGGCATGTTGTCGGGGGATTTCCCCCCGTCTTCCTCCAAGGGGTAGGAGGGCCCTCTAACAGGAGGGATGGACGATATGCAGGACAATCATTCCCCAGCTGGGGCGACTCAGAGGGGAATTTCGGCCAATTGACCATCCTTAGGCTTGATGCAATCGATGGAGATCTCCCGAAGAACCCTTTCCTGATCAGGAAATCCGTCGAAAGTTTCCTGGGCCTGAAAATCGACGAGGCATTCCCCGAGAAGCATGGCCTCAGTTACATTATAAAAATGCGGAACCAGAGGCAGATCGACTCACTCAAAAAGATGAAAAAGCTCGACGACGGGTTTGGAATAAGGATTGTTGACCATCCGATTCTCAACTCTAGTAAATGTGTCGTCTCGTGCGTCGAGTCGAAAGACTTCTCCGAAGAAGAAATAAAGGCGTACCTGAAGGACCAAGGCGTAACTGACCTCCGCCGCATCACTCGATCCGGTGGTGAAGGGAAGGATCGCATCCCCACTCCAACGCTGATCCTAACAATCAATGGAACTGTCATCCCGGAAAACATTAATTTCGGATGGATTCGTTGCCACACCCGTCCGTATTACCCGTCCCCGATGCTCTGCTTCGGGTGCTTCGAATATGGAGACACACGCGCCAGATGTCAGAAAACGATCCCAACTTGCGGTAACTGCTGTGGTGATCACTCAAATCCCCCAGGTACGCCATGTCAAGAGGGTACATATTGTAAACACTGCACCTCTTCAGCCGTAAGTGCCCCACATACGAACACGAAACTACTATTCAGCACATCCGCGTCGATATGGGTGTTTCATACCCAACAGCACGCCGTATGTTTGAGGACAAAAGCAGGCAGCAGACGATGTCCTCCGTTGTCGCCGCCGGAAATGACAAGCGCTTCGAGGAACTTAATGCCAAACTCGATCGAGACTTGATCGAGCTCGGCAAGAAAGATGAAATCATCGGCTCGCTCAAGACCACCATGAGTAAGAAAAATGCGGAACTAAGCGAGTGCTACCGCTGGATTGTCGCCCTTGAAATGAAACTAGGAACAACTTCTGAAGCGCCTCCGAAAAAACATCCACTGACCGTACCTACAGCCATCTTCCCCCAAGCCGTTCAGCAGTTGTCCAAAACCCACCGCTCAGGTAAAGAGAGCAAGGACAATGCTGGAAACAGACCGGAGCTCGTCCGCCTACAAGGTGTCAAAGGCTCCAAAGGCACTAAAGGCACTTATGATAGCGCTAAAGCGATAAGCGCTGAACTTAAAGAATTGTTCCGGAAGAACCCTCCACAGCAAGAGATCGTTGAAGAACGCCCACAGACCAACACCCCCCTAAGTACGACCACGATAGATAATCCAAGGAGATCCAGTAGAATTTCCGCCAAGACCGAGAGCTCTGACAATTCCAATAACCAAGCAGCGAGGCGGAGTAAGGTAACTGTCGAAACCCCCGCCACTGGCACCAATGACATCAGTGACACTGAAATGACAGAAAATGATCAAACGAACACAGCAAATGAGACCTCTAGACGAATCACAATCGATGATTCGTTTTCATCCGATGGTGAAAACCCGGTGGGGGTACCCTCTAACCAACGCTAAATTACCCCGTGACACCACCCACCCAGCTCATACATCGTACTATTAAGTTATACCCAGCTTAATGGCTACCATTAACGTCACTACTTCGACGAAATAAAACATAGAGATATTATCAAGAAGGGTGGTTACACCAATACTACCAACGAATCTGAAACCAACCATCCAACGAATTTATCAAACCAAACTGGTCCGGATAAGACCTCGGGCAGCCGAAGCCCCCCGGATGCGGACGCCAATCAAGAATCGGAACCGGGGAATACCCCTCGGCACTCGTTGGCAACCTCCGCAGACAGAACGCATAACCAAAACCTAACGACAAATAAAGAAACCAACACGAAATGCGAGATGCAAAAGCGGGATCACCCGTATCCCTCGCCGGGTAGGAGGAGAAATTATGGGATGGACAAGCGTTTTCCCCCGTATCCCCTACCGGAGGACAAAGCCACCAAGATTAGGAAAACGACGCATTCAGGGACGGACAAGCGGGTCACCCCGTATCTCGCTAGGAAGGATGAAGTTCGGGACTGGGAAAGGGATAAGGCCTCGGGTAGTCGGAGCCCCCTCAGTGCGGAAGTCGTCGGAGGACCTGAACTGGGGAATACTCTTCGGCACTCTGCAGCCCCAGTCTCCTCAAACAGGTCTACTGGGAGGCACGCGACGATCCGATAGGAAGCGATCATCACCCGATCCTAATACACAACAACAATGAAACCGCACGTACCTCACGTAGACCGCGTTGGATTTACGACCAAGCAGACTGGAATAACTTCCAGGCCGCAATCGGCGAGGTGTGCGTTGAAAACCCTACTTTGATCGGTGATTTCTTCGCAGGGATCAGTGATGCTGCTGCTGCGAGCATCCCCAAGACCAGTCCGAAACCAGACAAGAGAGCGCTACACGGGTGGTCCACCGAGACTAAAGAGGCCATCAAAGCCAGGAGAAAAGCCCTCCGAGCCTCAAAACGACTGCCAGTAGGCCACCCCGATAAGGAAGAAGCCACCTGCAACATCATCCGATCAGCCAAATCCGCTACCTGGGCGGAATTCCTCAACGGGATCAACCCTAATCAGACCGCTGCTGAGCTCTGGGGAAGGGTGAATGCACTCAGTGGGAAGCGAGAGCACCACGGAATTGCCCTAAAAATAAACGGACTCACGACCACTGATCCTACGTCAGTTGCTGACTCCTTAGGGAAATATTTCTACGGGTTATCCGCGCTAGATCGATACCCAGACCAATTTCGCCGGAAGATCAGCTTGCCAGGTAACTCCATCACGGACATCAATATCCCTGAGGACGTCCCACCGCTTGAAATAAACCAGCCATTCCACATGAATGAATTGATCATCGCCCTCTCCCGAGCCAACGGAAAGTCAGCAGGCCCCGATGACATCGGGTACCCCCTGCTGCGGAACCCACCTCCCGCTGGTATGGTTACACTCCTGCACCTGCTGAATAAGGAATGGTTTGAGAACACCCTTCCGCATTCTTAGTCTCACAGCCTCGTCGTCCCTATCAAAAAAGTCGGCAAATCCGGTCACTCACCAAAGGACTATAGACCTATCTCCCTTACGTGCTGTGGGTCAAAAATTATAGAGAGAATGGTCAACCGTCGGCTGTGCGATTTTCTCTACAAGAACGAGCTGATTGACAACCGGCAACATGCATTTCCACCAGGATTTGGCACGAACACTCACCTTGGCACTCTGGGACAAGCGCTGAGTGACGCAATAAAAGACGGGAAACATATCGAGCTCACCACACTCGACATTGCCAAGGCCTACAACCGGGTGTGGATGCCCGAAGTCCTGGACCAGCTCATCGCCTGGGGGCTGAGCGGGCACATCATGCATTTTCTACAAAACTTTCTCCGCCGTCGGACTTTTCAAGTTAGTATTGGCAACCATCGGTCTAGCACGTTCAGAGAAGAAACAGGTATGCTGCAGGGATCGGTGATTGCTGTCACCCTTTTCCTAATCAGGATGAACGGAGTCTTCTCAGGTCTGCCTGCAGATATCCGCATATTTGTGTATGCGGACGACATCGTTCTGATGGTTGTCAAAAGCACCCAGCTAGCCCTACGGAAGAAGCTGATCCAGACGGTAAGGCACGTAGAAAACTGGGCCCTAGGCATCGGATTTGAACTGTCTGCTGAAAAGAGCGCATACATCCACATCTGCAGCAGCAACCATCGACCTCTCCCTACACCGGTACCTCTTGGGGGCAGACCCATCACTCGAAGCTCCACCGTTAAGGTCCTCGGGATCCGGATCAACCGCTCTTTAACATTCCGCCCTCACTTCAACAAGGTAAAATCAAACTGCCGTACCCGAATCAGCCTTTTACAAACCATCGCAGGACGTCACCCAGATTGCAATCGCGCAACAAGGCTACGAGTTGCTTCTGGCATAATCAAAACACGTATCACGTACGGAATTGAAATAACGAGCCTCGCTAGACAGTTGCTTGAAGACAAACTAGCCACGGTCTACCACACTGCCATCAGAGTTACCTCTGGACTCCTTCCGTCCACTCCTGGGACTGCCGCCTGCGTCGAGGCAGGAGCACTCCCCTTCAAATATTTCATCGCATCTTCGTTGTGCAGGCGCACTGTAGGTTTTCTCGAAAAAAAACAGCTGGTCCTAGCAGAGGAGTCTTCCTCCTTGAGGAGGCCAACCAACTCATCCACAGCGTTGTCAACCAGGAACTCCCTCAAGTGGCCAGGATCCCCTGGTGTGGAGCTAGAGGTTGGAACCTACCCACAGTCAAGATCAATAACACCATAAAAAGAGCCCTTAGAGCGGGATCCAACCCGCATTTGGCCATGCAGACTGTCAGAGGTCATATCGCAGACCGATACAGTGGACACTGTATCCGCGCTACACGGACTGTAGCGTATTCTGTATTCTGTTTTAAAATTGATTGCAAACAGAACGGCTGATTGTCTGAAAGATATTTTTTGGCATGCTTTGAACCAATTTCTGCAGTGTTGCCAGCTCAGTTTCTTCGCATGACTGAAAAAGTTGCAATTTTTAGTTCCTGAGTTGTCGAAAATTAACAACTTTCAGCATAAATTCGTCGAACCATTATTACCCAGAAGTTCTCAATTGGATTTAAATCCGGTGAACAGAACGTCAACCTTTTCTAATCTCAGCCATGTGATTGTTTCAGTGCTGGTGTCTATTCTTGCGTTATCCTGCTGGAAAATGAGTTTTGCTCTGCGTCTTCTTCGATGTACTGGTAGCAAACTGGCTTTTTAGAACATTTATGTAGTCAGAGATTTTCATTTTGTGTGATTCAAACTGAATTTCCAGCTTGCCGGACTCACAAAATGCAAACAATTTTTCAAAGGGCTAATCCTAAACAGAGCCGAATTAAGAATGTTCAGTGAAAAGCCGAAGTTGCATCCACGAAAAGGCCCAATTTGGCGCTTATAGACCGAAATTACATCCATACTCGTCGAAAGTTTTCGACTTAATATAGTTAACTGGTTGACTTTCCATGGTCCAGAATGGTAAACGTCTTATTATACATGTCTAAGCAAATGTTCAAATATTTGAATATCGTTTCTAGCTCAATTATTTTATGATTTATAAGTAAAATTGTAATCGATCGCTGCATATTATGCTGAGTCAAGGGACATGTACCGTATCATCCAAAAACAATAGATTTTTTTCAAGTTTCGACGGATTGATTCTCCTGAGTAAAGGGTGTCCACGATGAAATTGCCACACTATGAAATTGCTCTAACTTTTTAACCGTTGGGTAGAATTTAATGAAAATTTGGGTGGATTTAGTTCATAGTGCATTATTTACATTCTGCAAGTTTTAGAGTCCTGTGATTAAAACTCGCGGAAATGGAGTTGAAAGAACAGCTCGTGCGTGATAAAATCTTGCGCATTCATCACGAGAACAAGGATCTCTCGCATCGTTCCATCGCTAAAACGTTGGGAATCGCGAATTCCACGGTGTCGCGAGTGATTAAGCGATTCGAGGAACGGTTAACCACCGATCGGAAGCCCAGAAGTGAAGTAAAAAGTATTCCGTACAACACCAAAAATCACAACCGTGTAGTTGGGGCCTCCGTTCGGGATGTGGCTAAGAAGCTGCACCTAAGCCGATGTTTTGTCCAGAAGGCCAAAACTAAGGCTGGGCTTTGAACGTTCAAGGTACAAAAGGCCCCTAATCGCGACGAGAAGCAGAACAAGTCCGCCAAAACCCGTGCCAGGAAGTTGTACCTCAACATGCTGACGAAAGTTGAATGCTGCATCGTGGACGACGAAACATATGTGAAGGCCGACTTCAAACAGATCCCCGGCAACCTGTTTTTCACGGCCAAGGATAAGTTCAGCGTTCCGGAACATGTCCGCACTCAGAAGATGTCCAAATTTGCGAAGAAATTCCTGGTTTGGCAAGCCATCTGCACGTGCGGGAAGCGGAGTGCACCTTTCGTGACCCAGAACACGATGAACGGACAGGTGTACATAAAAGAGTGCCTCCAGAAGCGGCTGCTTCCTCTCCTGAAGGCACACAACGTCCCAACAATCTTCTGGCCGGATTTGGCCTCATGCCACTACTCCAAGGACGTGCTGAAGTGGTATGCGGACAATAAGGTCAATTTCGTGCCGAAAAAGTTCAACCCTCCCAACACTCCGGAGCTCCGCCCCATCGAGAAGTACTGGGTGATTATGAAGCAGCACCTTCTTAAACGACCTAAGGTAGTGAAGACAGTCGAGGAACTGAAGAAAGTATGGGTTTACATGCAAAAAACGGTTGATTCACAGGTTGTGCAGAATCTTATGGCTGGGGTTAAGGCCAAGGTGTGGGCATTTGCGTATGGACTGTAAATAAAATACGAATAAAATGGTAAAATGAAGTTTAATAGTTATTTCTCAATCCCTGAAAATTTGATGGCAATCGGATGAAAACTCGAATTTTGCGAATCAATTTTGTGTGTGGCAATTTCATCGTGGACACCCTTTAATGTATTTTTTTATGATTTAATCGCTTCATTCGCCCATTCAAATTGAAGCCTGGCTATGCTACTCCGAGTAAAGCATCATCCATTCAGTAAATCTGTTGAAATTAATTTCTGTTTATCTGGCACAACATGGTAAACAGAGTACAGCAAAAGCGAAAATAAAAATCCTTATCGTATCTATCATTTGTTTCACATCATGAAATGAAAATGAAATAAGGTTGCTTTTCATAAAAGCCAGAGAGTCAACAAAGTGCCGGATACTATCATTCATTTTCCGTGATGTTATTCTGCTTGTTCCATCCGAACTACAGCAAACCACAACCAGCACCGGTATTTCCGTGTCCGTACACGCCGGATCATCCCACCGAACCCACCTTAATTTCGCTACTCTAGCGTCGGTTCTGGTTTTCCTGTGTCAGTTGAATCCCTTCCCACCTTCGCAGAACTTCCCCCTTTTTATCCGATCCCTTGTGCCATAATCAACGACTAGCAGAGTATGATGGCAATATGTCTAGTGTAAAGCAAATAACCTCCGCCTTCCCAAGCCTTATCGGGGACTTTACTTCGCCATCAGCGCCGCTCATCTCCAAACGAGTTCACCCCGGTTTGGTTGCTGTGAAAATTGTGTTATGCCATTCTCGGCTGCTAATAACAACACTAACAAGTTCTGCTTCCACTTCACTTGCGCTCCTGCTGAACAAGGATAGGCAAACAGATTCTCAAACAACGACAACCAACGGGAAGGAATAGGAGATTGTTTGGTTGGTCTACGTTATTGCTACTGCTCTGCTGCTGCTGAGAACCGATGTGGTTATAAGGCGAAACTGGATTCAATAAAAGTTGTTTTATTTCATCATCAAAGTTGTGGGTGCTCGTACCAAGTCAAACAGAGCCTGCACCAGCACCATTGACCAACAACCAGCTAAGGTGGTAAATCGTTAGCAGCCTCAGTATCAGTATCATCACCATACATGCACTTCTCATTTCTGAGATTAGTTACTTTGGTGAGCTGGTTTTATGATTGATTTCAGGCCCAGAAGCACATATTTCATTAACAATTTCTCAGCACTGATGAGTCTGTTCCTCAACAGACCAACATTGGATAACTTTTTGATGTGCTCAAATGAATCATGAGAACGAGACAATTATCTGCACACAAAAGCCGAAACTCCCCAGGCTTTGCCGTAACCTCGTCAACTCGTCGTATGTGTGAGTGTCGCTTTGACGAATCTCCAATTTCCTTTCTGTCCGGCCGGGTCCTTTGCGAGAGTTTCACGTAGCATCGATAGTTTGCTTACCGAATTAGAAACACAAGCGTTATCGTGAATGGGTGACACTTCATACCGAAATACCAAGGCTCATTCAGCATTGCCCATCTTCAGGGTCAGTCGTACGGAATCAAGTGGGGGTGGGAAAAGCCACGTGACTGGGAATGAATGGAAATAATGAGGATGATTTCTATCGTCATTTGCGTGCTTGCCGTCTGCCTCGGTACTTATTTTGGGGCATTGTGGGAAAACTGATCCGGCATAAATATCCTGCACCGAACGGCGGAAGCATCATCGATAATTTATGCGGCTAAATGGAAAATTTATGGACGGTCGTTAGAACAGCTATCATTTCGGACGATATCTGTTCATAATATCGGGCGGGGAGGAGTACGTCTAAGGAAAAGTTTGTTTTTAGCACTGACCTTGAGGATACGCGTGCGCCGTCATTTACTGTTTCTCGTTACCATCCATCCAGCCATCCATCGCGATATCAGGAAGCTTCAATTATGGCTTTTCGTGTAATTAAATGTTCTCCCATGGAGGAAAAGTAATCAACTTAAAGCTAACGGGCCAACGAGCGTTTTATATTGCTCGTAAATGGGCCATTTGCTTGTTTATGCCTTTCGTTCAGGTGAGCAACTATAACTTTGGGAAATGCTCATTTTCTGAAATTTAATCGATGCTATTCCACTCTTAAGACAAGGCAGTTAATTAAATGTGAAAGTGTTTCCCTTTCCGTTCTCGCGAGGAGCTTGACCCCTTTTTCGGATAGCAGATAGCAACCGGATGGAATAAGTGATTTTAAAACGAAGAGTAGGGATTGTCGTGAGGGATTGAACTTGAAACGAACTAATCGGAAGCGTATCAAGAACCGAGCTGGACCCGTTACATTTTCATCTATTCATTAACGACATCATTTTTTTTTCTTAAATGTTGGTTGTTGTGTGCTGATGAACCAAAATCGTTGGGCACATTATCGAAGATTGAATGCAACTATAATCATTGCTGGACAAATACTTATGAACTTCCATTGAAAACTCATATAATATTCAACATTTTACTATGCACATACATACTACCAGGCCATAAGTTGAGAAATATGTGGACAGAAATGTGTCCCTAAAATTGGGTCTTCAGTTTTTTTTTAAATCATTGTTCATATTTCTGTGAATAAGTAATTTATAATGTTTTACAATTTGCTGAATATCTAGGATGCACCACTTAGCATATTGGTTCAATGTCATCGGAGCAAACTAACTACGAGCGTTTTCAAATATATGGTAATGTCTTACTTCTGGTTCACTCGAACGATTGTGTACGAATACAGCATCAACGGTGACGTGCTTAAAAGAACCGATGGACTCAGTGGCTTGGGTGTCTTGATGGATTAGAAGTTTATGTTCTATTTTCATCGATTGTCTGTGGTAGCCATTGCCAATTGACAACTATAATTTATATTCAAAAACAATTGAGATTTTATTGATCCATGCTGCCTTTTACAACAGAGATAACGGCAGTATGGATAACTTTTTACTGTTTTACTCTCAACTTCCTCATTTATGCCCTGATAAGCACTGGCTTGGTTCAGACCTTATCAGCTGACATGGAATCTACGAATGTGTGCCGCGTAGGTTAATTTAGATTTGTTAATTTGAACATTTGATGATTTGAAAATTTGTGGGGTTGGGTATTCTAAGATTTGAAAACCTGAAAATTTAAAGATTTGGAGATTTGAAGATATGTTAGCTTGACCAAAGGTTTGACAGCTTAAAGAATTGAAGATTTTGAAGTCGAAAAGTTTGAAGACTCAAAAATTTGTAGATCTGATGATATGACGATTTGTAGTTTTCAAATTTTGATTAGATGATTTTAAGATGCTATATCTAAACATTATCAAAGTTTGAATGATTTGAAAATTTGAAATACTCAAATAAGATTCGAATGATTTAAAGATCAGAATAGTTGAAGGATTGAAGATTTGAAGATTTGAAAATTTGAAGATTTTGAAGATTTGAGACGATAGAGTTTGAAGATTTGGAAGATTTGAAGATTTGAAGATTTAAAGATTTTAAAGATTTTAAGATTTGAAGATTTGAAGATTTGAAGATTTGAAGATGATTTGAATTGATTTAAAATTTGAAAATTTGAGAATTTAAGACTTAAGTTAAGATTTTCAAGATTTGTAGATCTGAAGATATTAACGATTTGAAGAATTTGCAGATGATTTGAAGATTTCAAGACTATGAAATATTTAAGATTTAAAAGTTTGAAGATTTGAAGATTTGAAATTCTGAAGATTTAAAGATTTGAAGATTTGAAGATTTGAAGATTTGAAGATATGAAGATTTGAAGATTTGAAGATTTGAAGATTTTGAAGATTTGAAGATTTGAAGATTTGAAGATTTGATGATTTGAAGATTTGAAGATTTGAAGATTTGTAGATTTGAAGATTTGAAGATTTGAAGATTTGCAGATTTGAAGATTTAAGACCTTGAGTATTTTAAGATTTGAAGTTTTAAAAATTTGAAGATTTGAAGATAATTTGACGTGATTGAAAATTCGAGGAATTGAAGGCTTAAGTGTAAGATATTTCAGATTTTTAGATCTGACGATTAGACGATTTGAGAATTGCAGATTATGCAGATCTGAAAATTTGAAAAATTTGATTTTACGATTTTAAGATCTAATGCTTAGAGAACAGAAAAGTTGAGAGTTTAAAGATTTGATGTTTTGGAGATTTGAAATTTTGAAGATATTAAGATATGTTGATTTGTTGATCTGAAGATCTGATGATTTTAGGATAAACTTCTCTCTTGTTATGAGCTTTGAACCATTCGTACAAATGAGATATCCAATTAATCATATTTGCAATAGCCAATATAATTTGTTTTAATATGTTTGTTTTCTGTTTTCAAATGTGCAACACTGGAAACCGATCTTCGATTGACTATGTTCTATAAGGATTCTGACGATTTGAAAATTTGAAGACTTGAAGAATCCTGATAACCATGTAGAATTTCGAGGTATGGAATTAATCTGAATGATTTGCAAATTTAAAGCTCCGAGATATTCCAATTTTTCCGCCTGGAATCGCCAGCTCTATCATCACTCGGTTCTCAGACTTTCGAGAATTTACAAAATAACAAAAAAAAATCGAAATATCTGGTCTTCAATACGGCTTTCCTAACGTTTAAGCAAACAGTATTCTACGATTTCGACTACGCTTGATTTTGATCATACTAGTTTGAATCGGTACCAAAACGTCCTTTTCTAGTCGTGGCCTGCTATCTACTCTGAATGCTCCGATGAACATAAATAGTTTCTTTAAACCACTATATACGATTTTCTGAGTGTCGCAGACATCTACATACATCGCAGCTAGCAGAAAATGTCAAAGTACCTACTGATTGCTAAAAATTTCAAAAATTAACGAATACAACCCGCGAACACAGATACTGACAGAAATTAAAAAAATCCAGATTAACAATATTAACAAATTTACAAATTTACAAATTTATAAATTTAGTAAATTGACAAATTGGAAACATCAATAAATTAAAAATTAGCCAATTTACAAATTTTACAAATTTACAAATTGATAATTACAAATTAACAAATTAACAAATTTACTCATTTACTAATTTACTAATTTACAAGTTAAAATTTTTACAGATTTACAGTTGATAAAGTGACTACGACGGATATAAACCAGCTCAGGGCTGAAAAATCTCGACAATCAAGGAACTGAAAATCCGTGACTACGGGAATCATAAACTAAGATTTCAGATTTCTTAATTCTAAAATTCAGATAAACCAAACGAAAAATCCAAATATCCAAATATATATATCAAAAATTCTTAAAATTCAAAAATCCAAAAAGCCAAAAATCCAAAAATTTAAAAATCCAAAATATCTAAAAATCTAAAAACCCAAGAATCTAAAAATCCAATAATCCAAATTTGATTATCCTTAAATCTAAAATTTCAAAATACTCAAGCCCTAATACCTTAAAATCCTTAAATGCTAAAATACTAAAATCCTTAAATCCTAAAATTTTTAAATCCCGCAATCCTAAAATCCTACAATCCAAAAATTATTAAATCCTAATACCCTGAAATACTTAATTCCTAAAATCCTTAAATGCGTTAATCGTTAATCCTAAAATCCTGAAATCTTTAAATCCTTTAATCCTAAAATTCTTCAATCCTTAAATCCCTAAATCCTAATGAGGATTTTAGGCCTCAGATCATATAATTTTTAAAATTCATTTTGAAATCCTGAAATCTTGAAATCAAAATTTTAAATCAAAAACTCCTAGTTTCCTGAAACCTTGGGATCCCAAAATCCTCAAACTCTAAAATCCTTAAAGCCTAAAGCCCTTTAATTCTGAAATTGTTAAATCTTAAAATCCTGAGATCCATAATATTTTAAAATTTTAAAATCTCAAAATCCAACATATCATAAATTTAAAAAAAAACCCAAACATCCAAACATCCAAAACTTCAAAAAATCCAAAAATTCAATAATACAAAAATCCAAGTACACAAAAATCCAAATATGTATCCAAAATTGTAAAAATCCTTTAATAAAATAATTCAAAAATCCAAGTTTCATTTATTCCAAAAGTCTAAGAATCCTCAAATCCAAATAGCCTAAAATCACGGAATTTCTGGCTGAGCAGATTACGCAACAACTTCACCGACCAACAGCAGATCAAATTCTCTCTCCAGACATGAGAAGAGCACGATGGAAATTCGGACGATGAGATACTGGACAACAGTATCTAGTAAACAAGCTAAAAATGGCAGAAATAAATAGAATACTCATTTTTTCCTACACATTTGCAACAATCATCCTGAATGGCATAAGCAATACAACTAAAGTCGACGCTATGAGGACTTTTGTTCACCCACTAGATATAGACATTGTAGCTCCCCAAGAGGTAGTTGGGGATCCAAATATCACAAAATTCTAAAATTCTCAAATCCCAAAATCCTATTTAATCCTAAAATCCTTAAATCCTAAATTCCTAAGATCCTAAGATCCTTAAATCCTTAAATCCTAAAATTCTGAAATCCTAGTTTCCTGAAATCCTGAAATCCTTTAATCCTGAATTCTTCAAACCCTTAAAGCCTGAAACCCTTAAATCCTGAAATCGCTAAGTCCTTAAATCCTTAGATCCAAAATATCCAAAAATTCAAAAATTCAAAAATCCAATCACAAATATACCAAAATATCTGAATTTCAAATGTTTAGATTTTCCGATGTTTCTTTTGCTTGAAATTTTGGATTCAAAATCCAAAATCTGAAAATTGGATCCATGAAAACCCCAATATCCGGGAATCAAAAAATCAGAAATCTGTATACTGTAATCAAAAATTAAAAAATCAATAAAATACTACAATTCTGAATTTAAACTTTTGTTTGAATCCAAACCCAAAAACTACAAAAATCCCAAAATTCAATAACCCAAAAAATCAAATATCGTAAATCCAAGCTTTCAAAAATCCTTAAACCCTACAATCTCATAAATTCTAAATCCTTTGAATCCTTAAATCCTTAAATCCTTAAACTTTAAACTTTAAATCCCTAAATCCTTAAATCCTTAAATCCTTAAATCCTTAAATCCTTAAATCCTAAACTTTAAATCCTTAAATCCTTAAATCCTTAATTCCTTTTAATCCTCCTTAAATCCTTATATCCCTTTTAATACTCTTAAACTTCTTAAATCCCAACTTCAAATCCTAGAATCCTTAAATCCTTAAATCCTTAAATCCAACTTTAAACTTCAAATCCTTAAATCCTTAAATCCTAAAATCCTTAAACTTAACTTAAGTCCTTAACCTTAAATCTTAAATCCCAAATCCTTAAATCCTTAAATCCTTAAACTTAAATCCAACTTAAATCCAAAATACTTAAATTTTATATCCTTAAATCCCTAAATCTTTAAATCTTTCAATCCTCAAATGCAAAAATCAAAAACTCTTAAAATCCAAATATCCAAAAATTGAGAAATCCAAAATCCAAAGATCAGAATTTGAAAATCCGCAAACCCGAAAATCCGAAGGGTCCAAATATTTGAAATTCGGAAAACCCAAAAATCCTAAAAATTCAAAAACTTACAATTACCAGAATTTTGAAAATCATGAAATCCAAAAACAAAAAATCGATTCAAATTGAAAAAATCTGGAAATAAGAGTGTATTTAAAACATATTAATAAAAAAAGACACTGGAAATAGATTAATTGAAAGAATTGGATAAAAAAAAGAAGATTTCAAAAACTGAAAATTTAAATATTGTTGACACATTATTTTTCTAAAATCTAGAATATAGATATATGAACAAACTTTTGAAGATTGGTTTTTCACACATCTAACGAAGCATTTACTATGGAACACAATTTGTTTAGAAGGCTTAACATGTTGACATTTCCGACTTCTATATAGCAGAAAAGAGAAGAGAAGGATTTGCTTAAAATACGCGTGTGGTATTTAGATTGAAAAAAAACAAATGGAAATTTGGAGGCATAAAGATTTGAAAGTTACCTGAATTCTGTGAAAAATTTGTTTTAGAGATAAGGTAACAAAACTGCTGGATTTACAAACTGTTGACCAAATTAACGAATTTCGAATTTCTGAATTTCAAATTTCCCTGAATTTAAAGTCTCAAATATCCAATTTCCTTTAATTATGGAAAAAAAATCCAAATTTCTCATTCGTTGAATTTCCAAATATCTGTTTATCTGAGTTTTTCAATTCTCGCCTTTCCGCACTTTCAAATTTCTGCATTTCAATTTGTTTTATTTTTAAACGTTCCAAAATTTTGAATTTTTGAAATTCCGAAATCCTATGTTTCAGTAGCTTTGACTTGCCAAAAATCTAGATCCCAAATGACCAAAAACCCGTACCTCTGTAGTTGTATACAAAAAATCTTGATATTAGTGAAAATATTCAGATCTCAAGAAATGGAGATTAAAAAAGGTTTTCAAAATTATTTTTTTAAGAAGGTTACTTGAATTATTGAAAGAAGGTAAATCATTTTGAAAAAAACTATTGAAGGTCGTTTCTCACACACCAAGCGAAACTTACACAAGGGAACAAAATGGGCTTCTATGTTGACGTTTCCAAATTGAATAAATTAAGAAAAAAGAGGCAAAGAAAGATCTGTTTGCAAAAGTTTGTGTGGCTTTGGTGGCTCTGTTTAAGAATAGAAAATAGAAAATTAAAGACCTGAAAATTGGAAAATAAATTTCACTCTTGTTGTGATTTTGCTTCTTCTGTTATTTATATTTTTTTGTTATTATTTAGCGAATATTTTAGATAATTATGTAAAATCAAAGTATTTGGCCATTAAATCAGAGCATGTTTTGACTTTAGATATGTTTTTTTCCCAGTAAAATTCCAAAATTCCAAATGTTATTTTGAGGTGAATTCAACGCAATGCTGTACCTGAGAGTTCTTTTACGACTGTTTTATTCACGTGAATAGAAAGGACGCACGTTCAAATGTCAAATGAAGCAAACACTGGAGATGAAAAAACGAACGCACGGAAGGTTAATGGTTTAAAAAAAGGTTTAATTGTCATACAGTACAAACAAGAAAAATAATGAAATATATAAGGATCTGATGTAATCTAAATAAGAACACGAGTTAAATGATTAAATCATACCATTCATGAGATTGTGAAAAAGATGAGAATATCTGATGGTTTCAATATTATTTTTTATTCTTTAAAGGGTGGTTTTATTAATTAAAAAAAACCACTACTCGCAAAACGATTCATACTCATAACTACCCTCTCTCTTATATCGATAACATCGTTGAAAATTATTGTTATACGAATGGATTACGACCAAAAAGTTTGTTAAGTTTTCAATAGCTTACAAAATTATAAGCTGCTATGCCACTTTTAAGCCACGTTTTCTGGATTCATACTCGTATGAATCATTCTCCTAAGCCTACCTACATCTGTGCACTATCTAGAGAGTATCAAATGAACTTTAATGGCTTCCATTATAATCCTCACATAGTTTTTTGCCTCCATCTGAATTGAATCCAGAGCAACTGATCCTGCGTCAATTCACACTGCAAAGGCGACAAAAACAGAAACTTAAAAAGCAGTTGAAAAAAAAATCCCAGCAGACGGCCACTTTTACGTCGAAGCCACTAGAGCTAAGCTCTTCTACTGCCGACTGACGCTGAAACAGAGCACGCACGACTCGCCATCCAATCGATTAGATCGTCAGAGGAGAAGCTTCATAAATGTTCGGTTGGACTTTAATTTAATTTCTCGTCTGGGAAATCCCCCGTACGGTTCAGAATAATTGGATGCACTGCTGGAAATGAAAAAGTTCAACCTTTTGAAAAATGCGAACGGTTTCTTTCGATGGAATTCAATAGCCCCGTTCATCCCCTTCTGGATTCCGTGCGGACAAGCTCAACTGAACGACCCAGTAAAAGCAATTACCTTTCGATTGAGGGAACCTTTCTTTTGTAGAAAGGAAGGTTTCAGCACTCTTCCCATTGAGCGTGTATTGCTTTGTCAAGCACTCACAGTGCAAAAACAGAATAAAGGTCGGCCGATTGAGAAATGGCCAGCGGATTGGAATTGACTCTTTCCGATCGGTCCTCCCAGGGGAAGCGCAAATCCATCTAATTTAGTTACGGCATTACTCAACCGGGCAGCATCCCTTCGCTTTGATTTGTTGCCATTTTCCTTCGTTCGCGCCTTCAGAGGCCTTCAGAGAAGATGTGTTTCGGGTGGGTAAAATTTCCAGCGTGCCAATAGAATAAAGTTTGCCATTTGTTCAGCGTATCTCATTTGGAAAGGAACGAGCCAGCCACCCCCACTCAAGGCCACCCTCAAATTCACTAATAAACAATCAAACTGTGGCTCCCACTAATTGCTTGTAAACTGACGGATGAATAATTGATGAGGTAACAGTTTTTCGACAGATGGGAGATAATTATCCCGGATGGTTCGGTGGGTGGTGAAAGTTTGCAGTGGATTTAACTGGGGAACGGAAGTGCATCCGGTGTATTGCTAAATGCAAAAGGGATTTGGAACCCGAACGGTGCAGGTTTCGAATCGGTTGATGAATTATTCAATTCAAGTGAAAATTTGCAAATAATTTGAATTGATTGAATGATTTAGCATATCGGAACCGATAGTTGGGTAACATCAATCTGACTAGTAGAAATATTGATAGATCAAGGGCTATATACAGCTTGAAGATTAAGGCACCATGTTACATTTACACATAAAAATACTTAACATCGACATCGACATTCGAATTTTGGCAAATATGTTTGAGCATATGAGCGCCTATTGTAGAATACCTGGAAGAAGAAAAAGAGAAGGATCAGTTACTACTATGTCATTCCACTACGTCTTGGATTGTTTATGATAAAGGATGTTATGATCGCAATTTGCTCTAAAAGAATGTGAGAAAGTTCAATAAATATTAAAACCCATAATTTCATTTTATATTGAAGTTCCTTTAGTATTTAGAACATTTAAAAAATTCAGCTTGTCGCTTAACTCCTCAGTTTCGTACAGGCACATCGACCACATTCTTCGCCACGGAACGCCAGCTTACATATCACTGCTTCTCGCCTACAAAAAAAAAACATCGTTGTGGTCTTTTGCACGTTCCGCTTGACGGTGGCCAATATTTTGCAATACAAATTCAAACCACCTGCACATTGTTGGTTTGCACTCCATGGCCTGTTTTCGTAACAGGAAAGATCAACACGAGACAATCGTTTTTCTACAGGAAAGGCAGACATTCGTTCGCGTTAATTTCCTGGTTGATGTTCCTGATTACCATTAAAATGTCACTTTTCAAGCTACTAGTTAATGCTGTACAAATACATATACAAGAAATGCCTGTCACTTTTTCTCTTCCAGTTCTTGTATAAAATTGCTATCGATGAAGCTGCTAGGAGTCCGCCTTGAGTAGGTTTCCGTGATTGAAATTCGTCAGCATTGTCACTTCCGGGATAGTGATGTCTTGCTTTGTTTGTTGTCGCGGTTACCTTTTTATTAGTTGAAAGTCTGACTCAATTTTTAGCAAGATCTATGGTTGAAGACGACATTCCTAGCTTGTTTGTAACATCGCGGATGCAAAAGGTGGAGTTTCTTTTTTTAATTTTTTTTATGATTAAGGTTTTGTGGTTCTCTACAAATATTTCCCGAACACTTTTATTACGCTGAAACTTTTTTTTTACGAATCAAACTGGGGCTTCGTAAAGTGAATTGGTTTGTGAAACAAAAACCTCGGTTCATGATAATTGCCCCAACCCCTCACGGCCATCATGCCGTTCTTCGAGTCGTTGAAGCGGGGGGCACACGAATAAATCATGTTCTGCAGTTTTGTAGCTCTAGGTTAGGTTACTGTAGCTCTAGGTTAGTTCTCAGGACAGTGGCCCATGCCAGCCCACCTCACTTCATTATAGGCAGGGCGACGCTGGTCAAGAGCCGACGCTTGCTCCCCTGTACCGCTGAGTTACAGTGGACAGGTACTCGTGTAAGTAGTGCTATGAGTTGATCACCGCAAGGATCCTGGGTAAGGCTCAATCTCTGTTCCCGCTGAAGCGCCTCTTTGAATACATCTTCATCGAAGTACGACGTCCTCCATCTGTGGACGAACGGAGTGGGTGCTCCTCCACTGCGTGATGCTATAGCGGACCACTAGGTGATCGATATGAGTGCAGCCATCCTCCACTCTCCAGTTGCTCAACGTTTCTATGGTAGCTACTATTAGTACCTATATTGGCCAGGTCTACGTTAAGCCCGGCCAAGGCTTCAATCAGAATCTGCCGCTTGGGTTGGTGACACGGCTGCCCCAATTCAACGCCCAGGCGTTGAAGTCACCCGCTACTACCAGCGGGCTACGGCCGGTTTGCTCCGTTGTTATCCGATTGACCAATTGTGAGAACTGATCAATCGACAATCTTGGTGACGCATAGCAGCTACAAATGAACACTCCGTTCACTTTTGCGACCTCGAAACCCTCGTTTGAGGTGGACACAACTTCTTGGACTGGAAACGCGCATGTCACCCATAATACCGCCACATAGACTTATGAGTCGGAAATTATTGCAATATCCGTTCCTGACTCCGAACTGCCTGACACTGTGTTAAGATCTTTGGTTTACCCTTGTACGCTGGGTGCGTGGGGCCTCCCGTGACGTGCTTATTGTCTGGTTTCCTAGAGCACGTCATGCATTTGGGGAGCTCCTTGCAGTCCCGGGTCGTGTGACCTTGTTCTCCGCACCTACGGCATAGATCGCTCCTATCGTTCAAGTTTTTACATTGAAGAGTCACTAAGGTGGGAAGGTCACGTGCCTCCACTCTTGCTCCTAGGGCCAGTTCGACCAGGTTTTTGTACGCTGGGCCCTTCAGCTTAGTGTCTTTCTTAAGCTCAAGGATCATTTTACCGGTGTGAGTACGGCGGATAATTCGCCCATCGGCGCCCAGATCCGCGAGCTTCGCGTCACCACGCATCGCTTTGAGGACCTCGGAGCAAGGGGTTTCCAACAAGCTTTGAAGTGACAAGTAATCAGAGATTACTTTTATTTCCGTAAAGTAATCATGGTCGTAGGTAATCACTATAATCAAAATTAATCATAAGTTATCATGAAAACTCATAAGTTATCATAACTAATCATTAGTAATCATAAGTTATCTTGAGTTATCATAAATAATCAATGGTAATCAAATCAGTAAAACGTTGGAAACTGAATTAAATGATATTAGATTTTTCACTTGTTCTATAAGTTGTGTATAATGTTGGAAATAATGCGCTATACAGTACACTACTTCAGACACTATATAACTAAGGGCCGATGGTGAAATCAATAGTCGCTATTGACTTATTTCGGACTTTAACTGAAACGATAATTTATTAAGCAAACCATAATGAAATGAAAAAAAAAACATTTAAATTTTAATTTACACATTTACCTTACAACTTCATATATACGGGGTTTTTGTTTCAACTGCTGAATTCTCTTGTTATAACCTTGTTATAACCCTTGTTTTTACAAGTTCATTTATTTGGCAGGCTCATTTGCGTTGGCTTTGCGGAACCGAAAATTCTATTTTATTTTTATAATGCAACTTGATACTATTATTCGTAGGACTTGGGCCGTTTACTCGCGGTTCACCCGAGGTTAATATGGGTGACATTTGTTGAGGACGGATTGGAGAGAGGAGCATGGAAATATTTTTCTATAGTCTCATCACATAGTTGCCGCCAGCACCTTAACTTTGTGCGATATGGTCAAGGCTGCCTTTATTTGTTCGGCCGGTTGTGGTTACCATTGGGCGATGATGAGACTTCTCAAGATGTCGGAACAAAACCAACACAAACTAATGAATATAGAAAATAAAAAAAACACAAGCAGATTGAACTCTTATACTAGACATTTGGAGAAACACATAAATCAATTGCATATACGATTGGGGTATTGGTCATGTAAGGTTCAATCGATATAGTTTCTTGCTGATGTATATCAATTAAACAAAATTCTTCATTTGGTTGAAACCAGCTATCAACTGATTTCGAATTGGAAAAAGTCATAGATTTCTATTGAACAATTCGGACGAATATAATTTGGGCGAATGTTATTCGGGCGAATGTTATAGAATCACAAAATTCTTGATTTTATCATACATTTTCGGAACAAAAAAATTTACAAGAACATTTTTAACTATGGTTCATGAACCTTAACTATACTGGTAATGATAGTCAGTAAAGTCAATATATTGTTATGTATTATCGGTCAACCTTATGTGGAATATATCGCGAATAGGTTATCGATGTTTTGAACCCTACCAATCCTACCAATATATAAACCTTTCGGAGTACTATAACCTTTATCATTAAGGTTGCTTAACCATAGTTGAAAATGTTCTATTAATGTTTTCTTTCTGAAAATATATGGAAATATCAAGAATTTGTATGGTAATGGTTCTTAATTAACCATTATATTTATCGTACAGATCCAAAAAATCAGAATGCATAAGGTTGAAACTTTATCACACAAACGTTCAGTAATGCCAAATGACTAAAATAATAATTTTTGGTTCCTGTTTATGCGGAATAGTTTGAGTGAATTTATGGTCATTCGTACGCTTTTATCGTTTAATTAAAGGAAATGCATTTGATTGCTCCAATTGATGGACCCTTCGTTAATTACAGACAAAAAACATTTTGAAAACTTCCAGTTATTCGTCAAATCTTGGTTAACAAAAATCGTAATATCTTCAAATAATTTGCAAGGATCTGATGCATCGTTGAAGAGGGCGGAAACGGGAGATTCACTTGCTGTTGTAAAAATTGATAGTGAGTTTTTCCGCCTTTTTGATATCACGAAAAAAAAAAATCCATAGATTTTCGCAATCATCTATTTTGAAAATTCATACACCAATGTTGAGAATTGTTTACACAACAAATGTAAAAATTGGAGGTGTATCTGTTTTCAATCAAAATGAATTAAGCCACCGATGCACTGTCATAAGAATGCGCATAAACGTGAAATTTTTTCTTTAACTCTTTAGGTTTTAGTGTAATCGTTGTTGTCAAAAGAAATTGTGCATATAAAAACACGCATAGACTGATGACAAGTTTTAGTTCAGAAAGCCTCCACAGATGACGCTTTCAAATCTATTTTTTTTTATTTGTTCTACGGTTAAGCGATATGATGTCTTCAAAAAAGTTGTAGATAACTTCAATACAAACAATATTGGAGAAGATTTAAAATCTCTAAGTGTCATAGTTATTGAGATAAACAACCTTAATTATTTCAAAAATCAGTTTTGTTGAAATATTTCAATGGACACTTTGTTCTACAAGTACATGTTTTACATCATAACACATAACTTTGGAGATAATGTCAAAACGTTATCTATTTTATAAAACGAGTTATTGTTATATTATGTAAAAAAAATAGTCATAGTTCGAAGACTGTCAGACTAAAATCCGGCAAAATTTGGAAAATAAGATATTAATAAGATGAACGTTCAATCAGAATTGATTCTCAAATTCACTTAAGCATTTGTATCCTTTAGTATCTTCCTTGATTATTTTCCATTTCAAAAAGCGTGTGCCGTAGTTAGTGACAGTGCGTGGATGTAAACATGGCCGTTATGGTAGGCTATGTATCGTTAAAATGCAGTGCATTGTTTGCAATTGACACGGATGCTATTCAAGACACTACCAGCACTCGTTTCCAATGACCACTGATTGATCAATTCTGATCCTCGTGGCACCGATTCACGGGTACCCCAAAGGAGATCAAGGAGGTAAAGGTGATGAACTCCCTTATTTCTTTTTACCAAAACAAAATGATCGACAGCTCATTATTCGTGGATTTTTATTCCCGTGGTCATTTCAACCCGGAATTGAATCACCGACCATCTTGATCTTCAATGGATTATTTAGTCTTTGTATCAAAATCATGGTTTCGACTGCTCAATTTATGTGATTTTTCATGCTCAAGATATTGTTAGGTAGTAAATAAACCATATACCTCCCTGGTCATCTCCGGCCCTCGAAATGTCCTCAGGAGAAACCCTTATTGGGAACTGGACCATCATCGCCCTGTTTGAAGAACCGGATATACAGGAGAAGGCCAAAAATATTCACTCTGCATGATTTAAAGACAGTTTTCAAACTTGAAGACATTTTGTTGATTTCAGTGAATTGTACCAGAATTATGAATTATTTAGAAATAGAATAACGCATTTCCAGACTACTTCCTCCTCTCCCTTGTGTTTCGTCATATTTTAACAAACCCTCATGCACATTGACAATTTTCAATACGCTTCCAAAAGATATCATTTAACGAAATGTAATGTTTGCATGATATACATCTGCTTTGTAAAGGGTGTCGGTGCGAAAGAAATTTCAATAACAGTTTGAAACCGTATTACCGCACATGTGTTATTCATAACAGTCTGGGAAAGGGCCGTGAGTTGAACAAAAAAATTATAAAAGCTCCAGTTTTAAGATAATCATAATGCTTAAGGGACGCCCACTTCACTCACTCTTCCAGCAGCAGTGGTTAAATTTTGACACAACATAACACAACTAGATAGAATCGAACTCCCAAGAGCTAAGGTTAACAACTGCATCACAAATTTTGTTTTTTGTCTGTTTTGCGATCTACTACACAAAGAAAACTATTCGTATCACCATCATAAGTTTTGCTTCTAGAATTTCGACAAAATACAAATAAATGATAGCCATGAGATTATCATATGATTTTGCATCATCTAATGAGAACACTAATTTTCATAATATCATTTGGACTAACACATGGTTTTTAGCAATTCAATACCAACCCTTCGCCCCTTGTAACGTATTTTGTCACGACTCATGAAGTTTCCTTCCAGTCCTCAAATGCTAGACATTTATTCCTTTCCCTAAAATTGTGAGCGGCTGATATTACAAATCGACAATTAGTTTAGAAACTCTCCGGCAAAGAAACTCTCCTAAACTCGTAGAATATCCAAAATTCTCGTGCACTCCCCAATATTTTCAAAGGACTGCGAGTGAGATACTCAAAATCATGGAATCCATGGACCAGGGTGGTTAGTGATCTAGTCCCGAACTAAATGATCCTTGAATGTGGGAAAAACATGAATATTGAGCCGTCTAACGAATGGTAACAGGGTGAAAATAAATTAATTTCATAATATGGGTTATCCCTGGCACATTGTGGCTGCCACTGAGGCTGAGGTGGTCAATGATCAATTCCACTGATGACAGGGCAATAGACATGAAAAATCACGAAGATTGTGGCGTCTACCCGAGTAAAGTCTAACATCATAAAGATAGCAATTCGAAACCTTATTTTGATATCAATTTAAAATCAAAATTTGATTTTTCTTCACAATTGTCAAATTCACATTTATTTTTCATCTTGCTGAAATCTTGCATTCACTTTTCTTTGAGAAAGGTCGCTTTGTTTTCATTGTCTTGACAGATTATCAACTAGAATACTCACTTTGCTATAAACAGAAAAAAATGTACAGCATATTGACTTTTCAATTTGCTCTCACTGATAGCAGGATCAGTTTTAAATTTGATGTTACAGGAATAAATTTTTACTATCAATTTTGATCTTTTAACCGTTAAAACGACCAAAACAACATCATGTTGAGTTTTCAATTTGATCTCAAACTCTTCTCGGGTAACTAATCGTATTGGAATAAATATTGATTTCTCCAATAAAACTGGGTAAACGTTCCGGTGGGCACTAAGGACCATGTTGATCAATAAATTATTACCGGGCTAAAATTATCTTGACCCAGAAGAATCACGAAGAACGCGCGGTTTTGGTGTAAACAATAAATTGACCCTTAAGATATATTTATCCAGTGGTTATTCCGGTGTTTCTAGAGATTTCATTGATAACATAGTAATGAGCATGAAAAATAACGAAAGTTGAGCCGTTGAACTGACGGTTTTGGTAAAAACATTTGTTTGAGGGTTTCTTCCGTGGAAATCCATCGGTGAACAGAGTGGTCAATGGTTTATTTCCGACCTAACATAATCTTGAGCACGACAAATCACAAAGATTGAGCAGTCGAAAGAATGGTTTTCGTGCAATAACTAAATAGTCTATTTTACGGGTTTCTCCGGGGGACATTCCGGTGGTCATTGAAGACCAAAATGGTTAATTTCCGATGATCAATGATGAGTATCCAGTTATGAGCCAGATTCCATTTTGCGCTTTTACTTTTAAACTTAAAAACCACCGGAATCACATGAAATTTGGCGCGAAATTGCTTACATTTTGTTTGGCTTAAGGGTTTTACATTTGCTTTCGACCAACACCGTGAATAAAAATAACACCTTTTTTTGGATAGCAATGTCAAATTTAAGGGAAGTAATTAAAAATCACGCATGTAATCATAGGTAATCATCAAGTTATTTTGAGTAATCATGAGTAATCATACGTAATCATCAGTAATCACAATAATCTTTGTAATCACTGAGTAATCATAGTAACTTTGGGTAAAGTGACAAGTAATCAATGCTGTTGGAAACCCTTTGCCTCGGAGTACTTAGACGCTTCGGTCTTCATCATGCGGGCCTCACCGCTGTTACGCTTTTGAGCCAGGCTTCGGTTCGCTTTTTATTTCTGGGGTGTATCTCACTTTTTTCGGACCTTGGTTCCAGCGTTTTCCCTGCCTCTGGAAGGGTCATCGCTCGTTCTTATTTTGTTGTCCCATTCATAACTGGGGTCGGTCCTATCGCTTGGGCCATCCTTAGCGCGTGGGGCTTTCCGCACCATCGAGGTGGTGTTAGCGCTATTGGTGGCTTTGCCGGGGTTACTCACTTCATGTTCCGTACGGTTGAACCCGTCTCTGGGCCCTTGGGACCGTCAGACACCAGCTGTTTCTTTGAGCCACCGGGTGCGGCTTTCCAGGCGACTGCCACCACGAAAGGTGATGCGGGATCACGTGCTTCCGGCTGCGTGTACTGTCAGGCGGATTCCCTGACCATTTCCGCTGCTACTAGTTTTGCCATTTCCCTGGAACTTTTGTCGGCTAGGAGCGTAGCTTTCAGTTCGTTCCTCTCGCGTATGCCGCCCTAACGGACCTACGAAGCTGCAACAAGCTATGTTTGGTCCTTGCTGATGTTGTTGAGAGTCAACGTACAGTACTTTACTGTACTGTACGTCGACTCGCATCAATATTCAGCTGTTCTGCGACTACTATCACTTTAGGAAGCGTATCGAGGTTTCTCTCCATGGCCCGCATGAGCCTAGCCTAGTTTTACCGGAGATCCCTGCTTCCGAGGCTGTCGCGCTTCCGCACGTATCGGATGCGCCACCAGATCCTGCCTTCCTGCCAGACAGGGATCTTATTAAACCTCTTTTGGCGGTTTATTGGAAGCTTGTGGATCCATGCTGTTAAGTAAAGCCACTTTACATATCCACGTGCAGTAGTCGCCATAGTGGTCCCATGGTTGTATATGCAAGCTTGAAGCCGAGCAGGGAGACGGAGACAGACTATGCCGCAAGAAACCTCGCCATTTCCTGTAAGAGTCACCCGACAGTACTCAGGGAGACGATAGCCAGCCCGAAATCGTGGTACCGCGGCAAGATTCCGTAAATCAGCCAGTTTCCGTAATTGGGGTCTCACTGACATTGACCCCAATGCGCCGTGTGGCACGTACAATCATACCCTAGGCCCAGGGAGTCGAGACATTTTGCTCAACGATGAATTCGTAGACCAGAACGGGAGTCGAACCCAGCTGTCTCCAGCATGGTGTTGCTTTTTAGCTGCGCCTTTACCGACTGAGCTAAGGGAGGACCTATCTACCAACATAGAGTTTATTACGCTTGGAGATCTTAGGAATTTAATTCCATGGAGTTCTTGGATATCAAAGAACATCTATTTATCGCACAATATAATTTAACTCAGATATCTGAATCTCTAGAAATACAACGAGAATCCCTCAACGTCCAACATGTCTTTAATATGTTTAAGATCTCAAGAACTCATCTCAAGGTAGTTTTTCGATAACCTAGAACATCTATTAAACTTAAGACAAACTTTGAAATCAGATCTCTGAGCTTCTAGAAATACGAATTCTAACCATATACTATCAACATATATCTGATTACTCTTGTAGATCTTATAAGGGTTAATACAGGGAGCTCTTGGACGTTGAAAAACATCTATTTATTTAAAAAAGTCTTTTAACTTAGAAATCTGAACCTGGAATAAGAACTGCATCCTTAGACTTCCAACATGTCTTTGATTATGCTTGCAGATCGTATGATCTCAACTCCAGGAAGTTTTTGAATGTCGAATAATATCGTTTCCACTAAATTTGTTATTAAACTCAGATCTCTGAACATCAAGAAGTATGAACCAAATTGACAAACTAACAACATATCTCTGATTACGCTTGTACGTCTCAGAATCTCAACTTTGGGGAGTTTGAAATAACCGTGAACATCTTTTCAACACAACATACTTGTTCGAATAAAATTTTGGATCTTTAGACTTTAACTACAGAGAGCTTTTACGAATAGGCACATTCAGCAATACATTTAACGTTCAAGATCTAGAACACTAATATCGAACCATCGGCTTTGAAAATAGTGAACATAAGAACTTTAGAGAATTTGTACGCAGCAGATCTGACATAACGCTGGTTCCGTAGATCTAGTGACTGCATGTCGCGCAATCATGTAAGCGATCGTCTGTTTTGTCTAAGTGTCTGCGTCAGTGTAGTGTTGAGTCTTACGTCAGCATAAAAATCATAACAATAAGTGCCATAAAATTCATGTGAGGAATGTATCAAAAATGAGCTATTAACTGACATTTGCGCTACACGCGTGTATTTGTTGTGGTTTAAATGTGTTCATCATAGCGTGCTGTGCGTTTGAGTGTAATCTTTTGTTTGTTTACTTGATTGCACGGTTTAAATTCTTCGTTTTCAAAAAGTCACGCATTGAAAAAGACGTGAAAAATTAAGGTTTTAGACACATGGCTACGTGAAAAGGGTGTAACTTTGCGACAATTGGCGAAGAACTTTGGAATTCATCACGCGAGTGTAAAATCCATCATCACCAAGTTTGGCGACCACAGTTCTATGCATGAACTGCCGAAAAAGGCAGAAAACCCGGATCAAGGTCGATTTGAGAAATAAAGCGGGAACTAGTGTTGGAATGGTTCAGAGTATCAAGAAACGGAGTTACCTGAAGACCTACAAGCAGCACAAAATCGCCAAACATAATTGTAGAACAGAAGCAACGCAAAGCAACAAGAGCCCAGAAATTGTAGTCCCGAGTTTTGCTGCGACCGGATGCATGTACTTTGGTGGACGACGAGGCGTTTGTCAAAGTGGACTCAGAAATCCTTCCAGGTCCATAATATTACACTGCCGTTGTAGGGGAGGGCGTAAGCGAGGCAGACGTGTTGATTCAAGTGGAGAATTTTGGTCGAAAAGTGTTGGTTTGGTAAGCAATATGTTCCTACGGTATGAAGTCTAGCACTTTTTACACTACCGGGACAATCAATACGGAAATCTATCGATCTGAGTGTCTGCAAAAAAGGTTGCTGCCTTTATATCAAAAGCATAGTACCCCTCGGCACTCATGGGTGCCCGCGCTACTGCGGACCAGATTTTTGCGATTCGGCAACCGTTGCAGAATTGTCGCAAATACAACGCTTGTGATTAATGCGCTGAAAACAAGAAAAAAATGAAGGGAAAAGGGAAAAGGGAAACAAGAAAAAATGTCGTACAAGACGACAACGTTAGCCTCCTACCACGAGATCAGATCGACGGTGATGAAATCCAGGTAGTAGACGAATTCTTTTATCTGGGCCCATTGGTCACCCCCGATAAAGACACCAGCAGATAAATACAAAGGCGCATTATGCCTGACAACCGAAGGACGCTAAGATCGAACAAAGTTCGCCGAGCTACAAAGTAGACCATTTACATTAATTAGACTTAACCAGTGGAGGACCAACTTGGTTTCTTTGAGTGAAAGGTGCTGCGTATGAACTACAGTTAAGTATCGATGGAAGTCGGAACGTGGAGAAGGCGAAAGAACCACAAATTGCATCAGTTGCTGGGAGAACCTCCATTGTACATATCGCTTAAATCGGTCGACTACGATAGTCTGGGCATATCGTAAGAATATCGGACGATGGTCCAGTTAAAATTATTCTCGAAAAAAAACCTACGGGTACAAGAAGAACAGGCGCGCAACGAGTGAAGTAGTTCGATAAAGTTGAAGGCGACCTGCGGACTCTCCGCAGACAGCGAGGCTGGCGAGGCACAGCCATGGGCTGAAAACAATGGAGACAACCTCTGTGTACAGCAGTGGCCACATTGGCCTTGGTCAGATTGGTAAGGTACACAGAAAAAAATAATTAATTTTAACAAGCGCGTAAAATTTCCCCTCGTGTAATTCCAAGCCAAAGGAGCGTAAACAACGATATTGTTTGCAATCTTTCATACAACAGGCTTGATTCAGGCGTTATCTGGCTTAAATTTACATTAAATATCCCATTATTTTCTGCCAAATCTAGCATTCCCTTTATGTGCATTAGATAACGCAGAAAATTCAGTGTTTCTTTTTATCTGTGTACACACTCAGATTATTTTACCGAAATCTGTAAAGTTTTACCGAATTCTCAACAGCTGAACGTTCGGTAATCCGATTTACCAGATTTCGGTAAAACTTTACCGAAATCCGGTAATTTTTTTACAGATATCTGTAGAATTTCACCGAAATCCGTAAAATCTGATTACCAAACGTTCAGCTGTTGAGAATTCGGTAAAAATTTACAGATTTCTGTAAAAAAATCTTAGTGTGTAAGTAACTACCCCTCCACAGGTTTGGCTGGATTAAGCGTTGGCGCATTACGCTAAAACAACTCCCAATTCGCTTCCGGAAAAAGTGTATAGATTTCGTGGAAAAAAACATCAATCCGCCAAATTGCACTCAGTTTCGGCCCATCAAACGATTTCGGGCAATTGTGAAGGGGGTCTTCATGAAGACTGGTAAAGCAGCTAAGAATATACAGGGGCTCAAAAATATTTGGGCTTTTTATTTGATTTTGTAGAAAAATATTTGGATAACTTACGTACAATACAGTTCTTGAGTTATCCCTTTCTCGGGATTATCCAGAACAGCAGAATCCATACTTTACCAACAAAATGCACGAACGATAGTTTTTAACTTTAAAAAATTAAAACAAACCTAAAAACAATTCCCAAATTTCAGAGGAATGTATAACAGCTTAACATGTTAAAATATCATTTAAACTAGCAAATAAATTAGATTGATCATGTCTTTAATATGATCGTTCATAAGATTTTTTACCGTCCATCGAGTTCTGCGGAGTGGCTTTCAAGCACTTATTGAACGCTGCTGATCAGTTTTTCTTACATTCTGATATGCTGTGAACAATACACCTGCCTTTTTGACGTTCCGCTTGACGCTTGCCCAGTAGCGTTCGATCAATCGCAGTTGGGGACAGTATCTTTTTCAACAAAATCAACGCTGTTATCAGAAAACAACTGAATAGTTGATCTGGCATTCTGGGCAGAGGCCAGATTCGGCAGAAGAGAGGAGGAATCTCATGCTTTCAATATATTTGAAGCAACCTCTTCTGAAAGCATTCGTGTTTAGAAATTTCAGCGTTTATTGTTTCTTTCGTCCAGAGGTCCAAGAAACGATCTGGATATGAAACGTACAAGGTATTCTCAAATCAAGACAAATTTTGCAGGCCATTTTCACTTGTGGATTATGTAGTGAACCACTTGTGATCAAAGGCCCCATAAACGGTGTGATTTACAAAACTGAGTACCTCCAAAAATGCCATTTTCTTTTTTTGAGACAGCACGATCAAAAACATTCGTTTGGCCCGATTTCATTTTACGAAGTGGTTCCAAATCCGTGCTGCAGTGGTTTTCAAACAACTTATTTGTATTTGTATTGTATGCATCATCTCAGATTTCGCACTTTCTTTTGTCACGACGCCATTTTAAAGGCTGCAAGTTTAAAGTAAACAACATTTGTGTCATTACAAAGACGTATGTCTCCAATATCAGCAAAACCATGCACTTTCGATCGTTTGTCATTTGTTGCCATAAAATCAAATATTTTCCAACACGATTTATGAACGTATTAGACATCCCTTTCGAGAATAGTTGTACTTTCCAAAAATGAAATCAACTAGAGTTCCATGATCAAAGCACAGAAATTATATTCCCAGCCATTCGCCTGTTTCACCCCGCTTTACCACCCTTGAAACAGCTGTTACACCTCAAACCAACCTTTCCTGGGTTTGAGTATTTGAGTATTCCGGTACATATGAAGTTGTATAATCTAACAACTCATAAAATCCATCTCCTCGCAATTATCATGTTTTTTGTTGTTGTTTCTTAATAGCCTCACGCTTCCACTTGCAAGACTCCGCAACGTACTTTGATTGCCTTTGCTGAGACATTTTTCTGAGAACGAAGTAGTCAAACTAGACAATGAAACTAATCACTCTCTTGTTTTCTGCCCACAGAAAATCAAAGCATTAGAAAAGTCTTGGGTTTTTTTTCTTTAGGGCGAATCTAACATTGAGAGATCTCTCCGCGCTCACTCTCTTTATTCAAAACAGCGCTGATTATAAAACTTTCGAGGTGATTTTTAGTGCGGATCGAAACACAACAGTGCTTGCTAGTATACTCTAACAAATAGTAGAATGAAAAACGTAGAGGTGATTGGAATATAAATGTAAGAGAATGTAGACAAAGAGAATCTCTCAATATTAGATTCACCTTTATGAAAAAAAATCCTAGATGTAAGGAGATTCAATGAAACAATCAGACACCGGCAAAAATGTTATGTTAAAGAAGAAGAACCCATTTGGTACCCGTTTCCTACGACCGTGTTAGGGAAAACTTTTTTTTCAAAAACGGTTCATGGCTCAGCTCAAGGAAATTTTTCAACCTGTTGATATGCAAATTTGTATGGCAGCAAGAGTAGGTCATTTTGAATTGAAAACTACTTTTTACTTATAGAACTTCTTTCGAATTTTAACGCAAAAAATTAATGACTTTTTCTGATCAAATAGCGTATGAATGAAGTCATTTTGTGAAGTCGAACGACAGTCATAAGCGTTCAAAACCTTTCACTTTTTGCGTAACGCTGTCATTTTTTTCAATTTTGGAATGCCACCCGGTATAGAAAAGAGAAACGTAGTCTTTCGTTGAACAAATTTTGATCGCCGATATGGCCCTTAGGAAACACTGTGCATTTGTCCAAAAGAAGATTTAGCACGGTGCTATTTTAAGGCTGCTAGTTCAAAGTAAACAGCTTTTGTGTCACTGCAAAGACGAATGTCTCCAATAAAAACAAAACCATACACCTTCGATTTGACCTTGTCATGTCATTTGACCTTTAGTCATACAATCAATTATTTCCAAAATGCAATTTATGAATGCTTTAGAAAACGTTTTTGAGAATTGCTGTACCTTCCAAAATGAAATCAACTAGAGTTCCGTGTTCAAAATACAAAAATTATGTTCCCGTCCGTTTCACCCGCTTTTTCATGTAAGCTTTACCACCCTTGAAACAGCTGTTACACCTCAAACCGACCTTTCCTTGATTCAACTTCGAACCTGCTCACTCAGAAAAGCAAAACCCACACCCATTAGGCTTTCACATATGCTCCAACCCGAGCAGCCATCTCGCCTTTCCAGAGAGCCGCGCTTGGGTCGAGGAGGAGAGTGTAAAAATTTATGTTCCAAGTTTCCGCCTGCAGACCAACCATGTGACGACAAGGCAGAGCACTTCCAGTACAATGAACCGTTCCACAAGGCCACAATATGTACACATACCTTGCAGTGGCCCGGAGGAGTGCTTTCGCTCGGAAATGAGTGGAGGGGAAAATAGTGTGTTTGCTTTTAATTAAAATCGGCAACCAACTCTTCAAATGTGCTCTCCAAAACCGAAGGGTCCCAAGTTTTCAAGTTTTCGAAACCGTCTTATCCGGCTGCTGCCAGAAGCAATATGTTCACGAATTTTTTTACGGAACAACTTGATCAACATGATACAAAATTCAACATGTGCTGCCTTTTTCAACCGAGTGTAACAATGGACCTGGTTCCGAGCGTGGTTTAGTTACAATAGATTTTAAATTGGATGGTTGATTTGTAATATTCTTACTGTTTAAAATTTCACTGTTTTTTCTCACTGAATTTTGTGAAAGAGTGAAATGATTTCACTTAAAGCACTCACAGTTAACAGAAGTCAGAAGCACAGTCATTTGAGAAAATTTTCATTGTACAAGATTTGAATTTGATTCGATCAACTAACGACGCTTGCTATAAATTTCCCACGGAAACGGTCCCCTCACGATTAACTCTTGTTCCTTGGAACCACCAACGGAATCCAATTTATTGTATTTAATTTCGCTCCGACTAACTGCCACCGACATGCATTCAAACCAACTCCCATCCGATAGCAAAATCTTACCATACCAACCGACCAACCGACCGCCAAAGTTTCCCATCCAGGCGGGGAGGACAATGCTCAATGGAGCGTACAATTTCCCAACATTAGACGTGAATCCCATCATCGTCATTGTTCCATGCTTCCTTGCGCCGCCGGCGATGCTTCGAGGGCTGGTCGTGGACTTTAGCACGCATTTCACTCTGGGCCGGCATCCTCGTCACACGGGACTTGTGAGCTGTAGCGGAAATATTTTATAGCTGAGGAAACACTGAAGCAGAAACCGGTTATGCCACGCCATAGTCTCACTGCTGCTGCCGCTGTTATTGCGGTCAGTTGGGTGGAATTGATGATCGACCGCATTTATAATGGATCTTTCAACCCTTTGTGTTCGAGCGTTGCGGTTCTTCCGTGGCCGTACTTCCATATACTGCACACACGCTCGATTCCGTTTCGATATTGTACCGTGGAACCTGAATAAGCCTTTTGAGATTGGAATTTCCTCTCGGGGGTGCAATTCAAGCAAAATACCATGAAATTGAAGATTCGATGTTCCACTGAAGCTTGTCACACCCAGCCAGGATGGCTTCAAAATGTGTCCTCGTTCTTGAGTGCGGGGGGAAGGCTTTGACGAAAGGTTCAATGAGATTATCGCTGCAGAGAAGTATCGGACCCGGTTGAAAAGATATCCGGTGGCATCAGCAGTGCATCATTGCCCGAATGATGGCTCTGGTTGATGTACGTGAAAAGTTTTGCTCTTGTTTTCAAGAGCGAGGAACGAGAGTGTGCTTATCATGGCCAAGGGTTGGTCGACTTTTTGCAGGCCAATGCAAATGAAACTATAGTGATGATGATGAGGATGATGGCGATGGGGATGATTTTCTGGGTGAGAAGCTTTTCGCACTCTTCAATTAGTATCATTAGGCAAATTGGAAGCTCGACAAGAAAGCAAGTGATGAGTGGCTTCTTTGAGGGGGTTTTCTCAAACAGAACGGGGGTTTGGTGAGTAGGAACTTCGTTCAGAGCAATCATCTGATTTTTAATGGTTGTTTGATTTTCTGAAGAGATGATTTTGGTTGGGACTTAATTAAGGGGTAGACGATGGAATTCTTCTGAACATATGGAGATCATTAGTTAGATTTGTTTTTCAAAGAAGTCTCCAAGAATTGAATTAAGAAAGTCACAGTATTGCATTCAAAACAATAACAAGATAAATATTTATTCTATTCCGTATCAAACGCTGAGCCACACAAGATATGTTATGTCCAAACAGAGCACTCATTTACAAGTGGATTTTTCCTACGTGTTTTATTTTTTCTAGTCAATAAAAAGCGGTGTTGATAGCTTCTCAAATAACCATCAGTTCTCGAAAGAACCACGGTTTATCTTTTCTTTGGGCTTTAAAAATAAACCTTTGAAAACTCTCAACATATCGAGAGAGTTGCTCAGTTAGTATCCTGGTGTCACGATAGATTAAAAGAGATTTTATAGACTGTAGAAGGGCCGAATTATAAAAAAGCAAATAAGATTACTGAACCTGAAAATTTCAGAATTGAGTATTATATCTACATGCCCTCGTGAGATGTGGAGATCGATGATGTTGTCTCCGGTGCGAATCTGACTGTAGGACTTCATGAGCTTCTAGCTGTTTTAAGAATTATAAAGTCGTTCGTGAATTTTAAACTCTGATGGATGTATTTCAGCTAAAGAGTGTATCGAAAATAAGCTATCCATTATGATGAAAACCGATATTTTATTCATACAAAAAATTGATCCTTTATTGTACGAGGTTAAACTTGAACATAATGAAGACCGGATGAAATTTAAGTTATTCCTTCACGAATTTTCATACTTTGGATCGAATGCTCTTCATCAAGTTCCGGACAAGTGTTGCATCGCATTTTTTGGACGCTTAAGCCCACATTTTTTTGAACTCCTGCATGTTCCCAGCTGCCTTACCAGTCTTTTTGAAGACCCTCTTCACGATTGCCCAGTACCGTTCGATGGGTCGAAGCTGAGCGCAATTTGGTTGATTGATATTTTTCTCAACGAAATCCATACCCTTTTCCGCAAGCCAATTGAGAGCAGCTTTGGCATAGTGAGACTGACGCAAAATCAAGCCAAAAACTGTGGAGATGTACTATGCTTCTATATAAAGACAACAATCTCTTCTGAGACACTCAGATCGATAGATTTCCGCATTTATAGTTCCGGTAGTGTAAAAATGGTTGACTTCAAACCACAGGAACATATTGCTTGCCATACCAGTACCTTTCGACTGAATTTCTCCCACTTGAATCGACCTGTCCGCATCGCTCACATCCTCCCCAACGACGTTGAACATAATGAAGACCTGACGAAATTTAAGTTATTCCTTCAGACGAATTTTCATGCACTTTGGATCAGATAAGCTCGTTCATCAAGTTCCGACAACGTGTTGCCTGTTTTGGATCGCCGTTGATCCACATTTTTTGAACTCCGGCATGTTCCCAGCTGCCTTACCGAAGTCTTCTGAAGACCACTCTTCACGATTGCCCAGTACCGTTCGATGGTCGAGAGCCGAGCGCAATTTGGTTGATTGATATTTTTCTCAACGAAATCCAGCAACCCTCTATTCCAAGCCAATTGAGAGCAGCTTTGGCATAGTGAGACGACGCAAAATCAAGCCAAAACTGTGGAGATGTACTATGCTTCTTATATAAAGACAACAATCTCTTCTGGAGACACTCAGATCGATGATTTCCGCATTTATAGTTCCGGTAGTGTAAAGATATGGTTGACTTCAAATCCACAGGAACATATTACTTGCCGATACCAGTACCTTTCGCACTGGATTTCTCCACTTGAATCGACCTGTCCGCATCGCTCAACATCCTCCCCAACGACGGCAGTAAGTATTGTGGACCTGAAGGGTTTTTGAGTCCTCCTTATCGTCCATCAAAACGCATGCATCCGGACGCTGCAAAGACGTGAATACAATTTCCGGGCCCTTGTTGCTGCTCGCTTCTTCTGTTCTGCACTTTGTTTCGAGATTTTCTGCTTCTTGCAGGTCTTCAGGTGGTTTCTGCCTCTTGATACGCTGGATCATTCCGACACTCATTCCTGCTTTTTTGGCCAACATCACGTATTGACATTGATTTGTTCTTCATGATTAGAGATACCACTTTCTGCTCCAGTTTCGGGTTGGAAGAACCGGGTTTTCTGCCTCTTCCTGGTAGCTCATCCAAAGAATAGTGTTCCCCAAACTTATCAATGATGGCTTTAACACTCGCATGATGAATTCCAAACCGCTTCGCCAATTTTCGCATAGTAATACCCTTCTCACTTAGCCATGTGTCCAGAATCTTAATTTTCACTTCCTTTTCAATACGCGACATTTTGAAAACGCAGAATTTGAACCGCACAAACAAGTAAACAAAAGAAAGCTGACAGTCAAACGCACAGCATGCAGTGTTCAGAGCATAAAAAACCATCACAAATACATGCGTACAACGCAAATGTATGTGGATAGCTTATATTCGATACACTCCTTATAGAGAAAGAAGTAATTTTAAGTTTGAATTTAAGCCAGAGATTCGATTGAGAGCTTTCTTCTTCTTCTTCTTCTTCTTCTTCTTCTTCATCTTCAAGTATTTCAAGCTTTTTGCTTTCACACCACTCATTGCTTGCTCTCAACTTAGTGTTCTAAATGTACTTCCACAGTCATTAATTGAGAGCTTTCGATGAAAGGTACCATTTTTGCATTAGTATGGTTGGGTGGCAACTACAGTCATACCCAGGAAGTCGAGAGATTTTCCGTAACGAAAAATTCCTATACCAGACCGGGAATCGAACTCAGCCACCTCCAGCATGACATTGCATGTTAGCCGCGCCTTTACCGACTTAGCTAAGGGAGCACCCGATTGAAAGCCTGTCCACGTTGAATGTTGGGAACCAAAACAATAGCAGAAAAAATATTACACATAAAACCGATTGTTTCATACATAAGAAACAGTTGAGATGTTGATGTTGATCCTTCGTTATAAAAAATTATAGAATTTTCTGTGGCACACCTGCCATCAGGTTCCAAACAATATCCTCAGTTACGCCCACCGTGACAATTCTCCATCTTCTCTTGAAATCATTGGTACCATTCGCTTTCTTCTTAGTTTCGAAGAATTTCCGCTTAACTAGAGCCCAGTACTTCTCTCTATGGTGAAGTTCAGGACAGTTTTGTGGATTGTTTGTTTTTGGCACGTATCTGTCCTCTTCTACCTGATACCATTCCAGGACGGATTTCGCAAAGTGACAAGAGGCCAAATCAGCCAAAAACTGCACTGGAAAGTCGTGGCTTTTGAAAACGGCAGCAACCGCTTCGTAGCCACTGACATTATTTCCCGTACACATCCTTATTAATAGTGAGCAATACCATATGACACACCAAGAGTACAACCCTATGGACCCTAAATCATCAACTTGAAGCAATAAGTAAAGGACGGTGTATAACCCTAACCTATTTTACTCTCAGCTGAATTTTCTAACACAAGGTCAGCAATCATACGACGACAACAAAATATACTCAATATTAAATTTTCTTATCAAGCGGGGAAAGAGAGGGACCATCAGGGCACCCACGTGAAACGATTTGGATAGGAATGGGATTGCCTCTTCCCAACTGTTAACATTTTGTGGAACGAGGGCGCGCTCTTTGACTCCATTTATCAGGTTCATTCTATCAATCGAGGGCTTGATTCTAGTGCTGTCTATGTGAACTTGTTTCTGGAAGAAGATTCTTTTCCCTATATTCTTGGGTTACACGTAAGTGCTTCTGCTTACGGGTCCACCCAAACCATTCTGGCCCTCCATACATGAGCTTGATGATCACAAACAACAAATAGAATCCTGATCAAATCGCATTTCAGATTATTCCACTGCTATGACCAGTTACCTTGCTACAATAGATGGTAGTATTACATAATCATCATCACTATCATCATCATGGTCGAAAGCTAGGAATCAAGTCCGATTCAAGCGAACCTGTTGGTGGCAGCCTGTTGTAACTTGGTTGCTCAAAATGGACGGCTCTGCTCTCGTTTCCGATGTTCGGTCAACGAAATCTTCGTCGGTCTTCTTTGGTTTTAGTAGCAACTGGCCGAATATCAGGAACGTGAGCAGAGCCGTCCATTTTGATCAACGGGGCTACAACAGGGGTCACCAGTGGTATCCAGATAGCTTAAAAATAATCATCCGTTCTCGAAAGGACCATGGGTTATCTGCTTTCGGCCTAAAAATAAACCTTTGAAAACTCTCGTCATTTTGAGAGAGTTGCTAAGTTAGTATCCTGGCGTCTTGATACAAAAAGAGAAGTTTCTTAGAGCGCAAAATAAATAGCAAATAAGATTGCTGAACCAGGAAATTTCAGTATTGAGTATTATATCTACGTGCCCTCGCAAGATATGTAGATCGACGATGTTGTCTCTAATGCGAAACTGGCTGGATGTGCTTCTGGCTGTTTTAAGAATTATAAACTCGCTCGTAAACTTGAAACTGTACTGGATGTGCTTGAGCTATGAAGAAAGAAGTAATTTTCGGTTTCAAATTAAGTCCGAAATTCGATTTGAAGCCATTAAACGTTAAATTTTGGACTCCAAAATAAAAGCAGCAAAAATTTTTAGACATAACTCAACAACCGATTGGTTATTTCACAATTATAGAGTTGTATCTACATTAGAAACAATTGATTACGATGTTAATCCTTCTTTCTGTACAATTCTTAAACTTTCTGTGGTACGTCCGGCATCAGGTTCCGTACGGTATGACAAATCGAGAAGACAAATTGGACCCTACTTCAAATTGAAGCAATAAGTACGGTATAAGACGGTATATAACCCTTACCAATTTTACTGTCCGCAAAACTCAAGGTAAGCAAAATGACGACAAAAAAATATAACAAATATTAAATAACAACAGAAGGGAAAGGGAGGGACCACCAGGGCACTCGAGTGAAACAATTTGGATAGAGAGCATGGGACTGTCTCCTCTCTATTGTTAACATTTTGCGGGCTCTTCGACCACATCTATTGGGTTTATTCTGTCAATCGCGTGCTCGATTCTAGCGCTGTCTGTGTGAACCTGCTTTTGGAAGAATAGTCTTTTCCCTATATTCACGGGTTTCACGTAAACTGTTTAGGCCTATCATTCATTCATTCAGGAGCTTGATGATCACAAACAACAATAGAATCTCTGAACGAACGTTTTTCAGATCGACTGCCACTGCTCTGGAAAGTATCCCAACCCGCAGGCGAGTGCTAGTGTCCACCAGAATCATCGCTCATCGTCATCATCATCATCATCATCATCATCATCATCATCACTCATCATCTCATCATCGGACGCAGTATACGGCAGCTACATCTACGTCATTTCGCGGACTGAATTCGAACAGACCTTCAGCCATCTGTTAACAGCCACGTAGCTCCACTCCGTGGGAAATCTATCCGTTGTTTGGGGCTGTGTGCCGCACTTCTTGGCAACCAGCTTACCAATAATTTCCATCAGACAACAGAGTTTGTTGAACCTACAACATTCTGAGCGAACTCCAAAATCATACTACATTCTAGATATTGCTAGGATTCAATTCAAATCATTTTATGACCATCTGTGACCTCATGGGAACCTGCTCCGGTGTGACCGTTCTGGGTACAAGTCACCGGATTGTCATATTGCAATCACACACTTCTCTTCTTCTTTAGCATTTCAAGCTTATTGCTTTCACATATCGTTATTACTTAAGCTTTTGATGCCAGGTACCATTTTGCATTAGTATAATTGTGTGGCAAGTACAATCATACCCTATGCCTAGAAATTTTCCTCAACGGACTGAACTAAGGAAGGACCCACACATGCCTGTGAATTCTCTCCAGGACACTTCAGTATCCTAACTGCTGATTTTCCTTTGAAATCTTTTATAGGGATCCCACTTTTGGGATATTGTTCCGGAAATCAGGTTTTCCCGGAGACAAATGATGTCTTTCGAACGTATCTGGTCATATGCGAAAAATCAGAGGCAAAGCTACTAATAGATTCCTGAGGTTTATTTCCATGGCAATTGTCCATGAAATGTGCCCTTGTGCCCACGTAAGCCGTTTTTTAATATTTTTCGTGGATAATCACGGCTTTTTATGTGCCACTCTGCCCTTAAGACTATGTTCATGAAGCCGATTTTGAACTGTTTGAATTGAAAACTCATTTTGTATTTGTTTTACAACTTTGGGAGCTGACAAGCCTCGATTTGGCTTAACTTCTTGTACGAAACCCCGGTCAATCCGAGAAATTATCTTCGATGGACGTCCTGATCGTGTAGCTGGTAAGATGGAACCGCATTTTTTGAGCCTTTGAACTATTTCGGCAATCGTATCTTTACGAACTAGGACAACATCTGCAATAGTACTATAGATTTTAGCGGGAAGTTGTGATGTTCTATTATCACACATCAGGCACTTAACGATAACTGAGGGTTGTTAGGCACGTTTAAGCGAAATAACATAATCTCTGTGGACTGTGCACTTTTTTCAATGTTAACATTCGATAAAGTGACAGGTATCGAGAATGTATTACTATTAACAATATTTAGGTGGATACACTTGTTTGCGTTTCATTGATCGCACCATAGTTTTCCAAAGGAAGAAACGTGTCCTGTAAATTCTAGCTAAAATGATAAGCACATAAAACTGAATAACTCAGAAACAACATTCATATAAACAGCTCACTTTTCATCCGCAAAACAGGTAAATTGCGATTTGTCGGTAGGGGTGGATGAACTTTTTTACGCATTGTATGATGACCTAATGTTTTGTTTTATTCAGAGAGCTATAGCCTAATTACTACACTGCCCTTCGGTTCTGAAAGAGGTTTGGGCGTTCTGACAACTTGGCTGAGGCAGATTGTGAATGTGTGAACAGGCAGCCACATCATGGTTCAAAGGTGTCTGAACCAAATGGACAGCTTGTAATGATCGCTTGAAGATGCGATGGGGGATCATTGTCCTGATCGTCCCAAATGTGGCACGTAGTAAAATATCTCATGTCTGAATTGAACAAACACGTGGAAACTCATCGGAAATGATCATTCATAAGCATCCATCGAACCATTCTAAACGGTCGTTGTGAGAATATCCCACCATGCATATCTCACATGCACATTGCATGTTAGCATTTTTTAATGCTATCTCTTTATTCTCCTTTCTCATTTTATTTTCCCTATCCCATAACCGTGAGCAATACCATAGAGCTATGTACATTTAGAACCCGGAATGATAAAATCATCTGTATCTCGGTAACAGATTGACGTACAAATAAGTTCAATACATCAAAACATAGGTAATTTAATACACTTTAAGTAAAAAATATCAGTACAAACCATTTTTCTTCTTTTCTAATGATTTTTTTTACTTTATTCTTTATTCCTCCCATCAAACGCAGCACACCTCCGGAGTCAACTTTCTTGGCACATTTGTTCCACATTTTGGTCATCTGAGTCGCGTTCCGTGCCATTATCCACTTTTCTTAAGCTTCCGCTTCGTTATTGCCCAAAATCTCTCGATGGGCCGGAACTGAGGGCAAATGGTTGGATTTATGTTTTTATCGATAAAATCTACGTTATTATCGCGATACCACTGGATAACTTCCCGGCTGTTGTGGCAACTTGCCAAATCTGGCCAAAACTTCAGGGCATCTTTATGGGCTTTAATGAAAGGTAGTACGCGGGTTCTGATGCATTCTTCCTTGTACAGCTTCGAGCCCATTGTTTTATTCCTCACGAACACTTTGGTCTTTGCTGCGCAGCTTCATACAAATTTGTCGATAAAAGCAAACTTAAACTTCGCAGGAACATCTCCTTGTGCCGTCGCCATTTGTCCGAAATCCATTTTGACGTAGGTTTCATCGTCGATGAACTGGCATCTTTGGTACTTCGTCAATACCTGCTGGTACAATTTCCTAGCTCGAGTTTTGGTGACAAAACTTTTCTTCAACGTCCTGTTTGATTGATTGCTGGCTCGATAAGAACAATATTCTGCACGCAAACGGTACTGCAAGCAGCAGTGTATTTGTGTGCGATTTCATTATCTGATAGTCCAGCGTTTGCTCTGATGGTTCTCAACACCTTCTGGTTCAGCTTGCGGTCATATGTTTCACTACGACGCTTACCTTGAGGCACTCGATCCACACTCTTTCGCTCCCTGAAACGTTTGAGCACATCAAACACGGTTGATTTGGCGATTTTCAACGTCTTTGCGATTTTTATTCCCGTTTCCTTCTGGAATAACTTTTGACTCACTGCACGAAACACCGTGCAACCACAGAAAGTGAGCGTCTAGGTAAACGAACCGCTTCTAAAGAATTTTTGCAGCGGTAACTTTCCGTGCCGCTGCAACACAATATGTGATTCCGGATTCTAACTGGACAGAACTTTATGTCACATACTACGTGAGAGTGGATCTGCATCACTGATTTAAGGTCTTCAAAAGTAGAAACACCATTATAACCACCCGGAGATCGTGCAGGAGTCTGAATGTGGACCGGATGGATTCCACAAAGGTTTTGCATACACCTGAAAAATTGTAAGTGCTCTCAAAAACGCGTTATCTAGTTGGACCCCACATCATAATAAAATCTTATCAATAAATGGAGAACGGTCTACAACCCTAAGCAATATTATTTTTAGCAAAACTTTCCAACACAAGATAAGCAATCAAATGACCACGATAAAATTCACAAAATATTCATAACATTACATACAACGGAAAAGGGAGGGACCACCAGGGCACCCAAGTGAAACGATTTGGATAGAGAGCATGGGGCTGCCTTCTCGCTGTTATAACATTTCACGGAACGAGGGCGGGTTCTTCAACCCCATCTATTGGGTTTATTCTGTCAATCGAGAACTCGATCCAGTGCTGAAAGTGTGCAGTTGCATGTGGCAAGAGATTTTCTTCCCTATATTCTCGGGTTTCGCGTTAGTTTCTTTGCTTTCGGACCCGTCCAAAAGTTTTTGGACCTTCATACAGGAATTTAATGTTCACAAACAGCAATAAAATCATGATCAAATCTTTTTTCAGATTACTACACCTTGATAATATCTTCATCATAATCGATAGCAATGACCGATATTCTAATCAATCTGAAATTTCGTGGTAACTATCGATTCACCTTTTTTGTGTACTCTGTCTGCATTCTGTAGACCGCTTCAATTATACAATATTTTGTCTATAGAACCTCTCGACCTCTTTTTCAGGGGAAGGTAGCTTATAAAACTTTCGGTCTGCTTCTAGGCTTTTTGCTTTGAAGTACCAGGTGGGTCTCCACCGTTTGCCTGTCGATCTGCCAAATTTGGAAAACGTCTACATTGGAGGGCCAATCGGACCAAGGCCGGTGTAGACTCTGCTATACAAATAAGTTGTCTCCATTGTAATCGGTCCGTGGCTGTACCTTGCCAGTCTCGCTGTCTGCAGAGAGTCCACTGGTCACCTTCTACCTGATCGATCCACCTTGCTCGTCTTCTCGTACCCGTCGGTTCGTTTTCGAGAACCATTTTAACATGGCTGTCGTCCGACATTCTTACAAAATGCGGTCTAATTAATGTCTTGTAGATGGTCAGTTTGGCGGTTTGTAGTTCGGCGAACTTTGTTCGATCTTGGCGTCCTTCGAAGTCCAAAGTAGGCACGATTGCCAACCATAATGCGCCTTTGTATTTCGCTGCTGGTGCCATTATCACGAATTCGTCTGCTACCTCGACAATATTATTATTATTTCTATATTCCGTCCACTATATCACAATCATTGCAATTGGTAAAGCGGATTGGAGATAATGGAATTATTGGGTTTAGGAGCAAGTCTCCCCCGGGTGGTGCTAAATCGATGAGCTTAGAGATCAATAGAAACGAAATTTTCAGTAGGCATGACATACAACTACGGACTCTTATTTTTAACAGGTTCCTGAATCCTATTCTTCTTTTTCTTTTTCATCCACTTCTTCATTTGCTTTATATTTTGCATTTCAAGCTTATTGCTTTCAAAATTAGCTTATTGCTTGCTCTTAGTGTTCTAAATGCACTTCCACGGTTATTAATTGGGAGCTTTCAATGCCACGTAAAATTTTTGCATTACTATCATTGTATGACAAGACAATCATACCCTGGGAGTCTATAAATTTTCCTTAACGATTTTTTTTAAATCCAGTGTTTGATGTCTTTGATTTCTTGCTTCTTTCCAGAAAGCTTCCGCTTCATCAAAGCCCGATATCTCTCGATTGGTCGTAGCTCTGGGCAATTTGGCGGGTTTGAGGTTTTTGGTACAATGTTCACTTGATTTGCTTGGTACCACTCCATCACAGTTTGAGCATAGTGGCGTGATGCCAAATCGGGCCAGCACAAAGGTTTTTCTTTGTGACTTTTGAAGGGTAGCCATCACTTCTGCAGACATTCTTTCTGATCTCCTTGTTGGTTGTGCCTGTAGTGACGAAAGATTTACTCTTTTTCCCACACGTGCAAATTGCTTACAACACAAGTTATTTTTTGAAAAATTCCGATGCCTTCGTCGTTATTAAATGCTCAGTTGTAGCATTTCTGGCCATAGCAGAAGAAAAAGCCAGCCCTGGAAGCCACCGTTCGAATGGAGAGATTTGGGTTTTTTGTTTATATCCTTTTCACCTTTCGGTCCATGACAGGATCAGTGCGTCCAATGTTTTTGTCACTTCTCGGTTTCCTCTTCACCGTCAAACGTTCTGAAAATGATTTGAGCACACCGTGAAGAGTGGATTTAGGCAAATCCAATGTTTTTTGCAAGGTCCCGTATTGACAAGTCAGGATTTGCCGTACGCCCGTAAGAAATTCGCTCGCGCACTTGTTTTTCTTTCGTCGCCATCTTGAATACTAAACATGAAATGTAATCATTGACTCTCAGCTATACCACAGTGAAGTTTTTAATTTAAAAATAGCTCAATATTTCAAAAGTTACAAAGTTTGGTGTCCGGATTAATGTGGATACAGACCTTAGCGCGTCGGATGCGTTAAGTAGCGCATTACTTCCGACATATTATTTATTTATTGTTTATTGAACAAGTGTGAAATCGAATGTCATTTAATACAGTGGTTAACTGTTTACTGGTTTTGATTACCATTGATTATTTATGATTATTTATGATTACTTATAATTACTAATGTTTAGTTAGTTAGTGATTACTTACCTTCTGATTATTGTGATTACTTATGATTACTAATGATTGTCAAAGATTACTGATGATTATTTATGATAAGTTATGATTACTCATGATTGCTCCTGATTATTGCGACTACATACGATTACATGATTACTTTGCGGAATCGAAAGTAATCTCTGATTACTAGTCACTTCACTGGAAACCCTTTTATTCATACTGTCTTTAAATTTCCATCAACCATATAAATTCGATGGAGACGCATGGTTAATCTAAAAATAAACAAGCACAGATGTGGGGGTTGTTGGACGCACCCAAAATTACATTCCCCTTCGAGAAAGAAACCAGCACACACAACTCCAGACGTTCGAAAATGTCCGAAAACTCGTTTAAAAATCCCATTCGCTTACTGGCACCATTTAGCAAACGATTCTTTCTTTTCTGCCTGGCTGAGGCACTTCTTGTGTTTCGAAATAACGATTTGTATTATTGGTAAACTTTCTTTGCCTGCCCAAAGAATTAAGGAGAAACAGTTGAGAATCCTATGTCAAAGATTAGAAATGTTAGAACACAAATCTCAGCAAGAAAGCAAGCTTTAAATAACAACCGCAGAAACGACGGCCCAATATTTATTGAGATTTGTGCCTTTGACAACACGCGTTGGAAATCAACGATTGTGGCAGCCAAAATTGGACTCTGCACCGTTTCACCTTAAGCGCCCGCGGACAGTGAACGGAAACAATTTCTCCTAACGATATCCACCCGTGCTCGAATGAACGGGCTCTGGTTGTTGGAGAAAATTGCTCAATTTCGTGTTTATTTTCCTTGAAACCAAAACTTATGCTACTGGGGGGGAGAAATGAAAAACTTGTTGGATAGAAATGGGTACTTTTTTTTCGGCAATTATCAAAGTGTTTTTCAAGGATTTTAGCGGAATCGACGACTGGGGTGCAATCGGGGCGAGGAAGACTTCTTTGTTCTACGGAAAGATGTGGGGGTGGCATAAAAGCGCATTAAGACCTTTTTTTTTTGTTAGGGAATTTTCTTTTTATGATCCGACAGCGGAAGCTAATTAGCAGATTTGTTGTTTGCCGGACACATTTTAACCAAAATAAACATATTCAGAAATGTCCGGTGCTTTCGGTCGCAGGTTTTACCTTCATTTGACGCTGTGATTCAAGCTTTGCATGGACAAAACTTTTCAATCTATTAACCTTGACTTAATTATTAGATGAACAATACTTAAATGTAATTCAAAATACGATGATTTCATAGCGAATTGAAATTGCGATCAACCAATGAACTGGTTCAATTCATGGACGTTCAAAAGTATTTCTGTGCCTATGTCTGTTGTTTACACAAATCGTAGCGTGCTGCTCGGATATTTACCTGACAATGGAATTTTACATACTTTAAATCCAATCGAAAAAGGTTCACATATATTCAAAGAGCCAACAAAAACTATCGTTAACCAAACATCGCCTGCCCCCAGCCTCGTTGGGCCTGTCAAATGATCAGGCATCACAAAGCGGGTCAAAATCATTTATCCAGCTGTGTCGCCTCCCACTTCAAGCTCCATGTCGCATCATCACGTGACAATGACCTAAACGCAAACGCACAAACACACATCCCAGCTCTTAAATCAACAATGGAGCCCCATAGAAAGAATGCCAACCCTTTCAACTGGCTGGCTTCCGACAACGACAACAACAACTAGGTACAACACTAGTTAGCCATCCTTCAGCAGCGAACGACGATGACAACGAGCACGCGAGATATCGACAACACTCAGCTGCAACAGCATCAAGTTCAAAACAAAGCCAAACATCGTTATCCTTGTGGCGTGGCATATTCTCTCCGCATACTCCTCCACTCACCCCCACACCACCAACCCCAGCGGCCATCATCGTTCACATTTTGTTGCACCGATCCAAAGCGCCATCCATCGAAAGGGGCACATGTTTTTCGATTCCGTGCACACCAAGCGAAAAAGGGAAAAACTCCCCAAATAGTGAATTATGTGCCCACAAGCGGTGTGAGAGCAAAAATGAAAGCGTCCCTCCTTCTCGACAAAAGCTCAGCACCAATCTAACAAGGGTAGTGTTTACCACTCATGTGAAGAAATAATCGGTTTCCTCCCCGTTCACTGGAAGCGCACATTTTCAAGAGTGGCGGCGATCCGCTCTCACGGCCGAAGAAAAACCCATTTCGGTAAGTGAGTTTCTCCTCATGTGAGGGTGTGTGTTCGTGTTTGTGGGAGTGCAGCTTTTTCCAACCGTGAACCACCTCGCGTCGCACTTTGGCGCTGTTGCAATTGACAGCAGGAGAGGTGGAGCTTTTTTGCTGCCATATGCTCTGACTTCGACAGTGAAAGCTGAGAACCGTATCGCGGCAATGGTTTCCGTTTTCTACATTTATTGTGTTCTTGTCTCTCTTTACACAAACGTTCAGACAAGAAGCGAACTGGTGAGATACGTGTGGAACAAATGGCGAATAAAAATCATGTTTATGACCAGTGGAATGTACGGTTGTGTGGTAGTTTTTCTTTATGGCTATTGTATCGCTAACAATGTCAATTTCAACTTAAACTTTTATGACGAAATGGATGTTACAGAGTACACTTTGCTATCTGAATTCATGAATCAGGTTTATATATTAGATAAATACTCAGTTCAAAAAAGGGGCGTACATTTACATCAATTTCTATGCACTTATTTGGACCGTCGATATGAGGTACCATTATATTGCAATTTAAATTTGCATTGGCGTTTTGATTGGCAAAAAGTGTAACTAAGATAGAGAAATATGGGCTCAAAATAGGATGTAATTTTATTTAGGAGATGGAACAATTCCCCATTTCTCGCGTGTTGACTCAATCAATAATTATTTCGAAAGTGAGCTGTGTTCATTTTATTACATTTCCAATTATTTACATTAGATTAAAAGAGAAAAAAAACTATGTCTTCCGTTGATATATGGCCATTTTGGAATTGCATTTGGAATATACTTGCATATATTATTTCGTAGAAATTATTACTCTAGTTGAATGAGCCTGGTTGAGTTGATTCTTACAAAGGGACCACAGAAATTCATTCCTTCACCACGCGTTGCACCAAGATTTCCAAAACTAATTCCACTGACATGCCAAGATTCTGGCTGTATGCATTTTCTTCTGCACTTTTAAAAATAATGAATATTACGAGTGATGAAATCCTTAATCCACGTAAATACTTTTAGACTCAAACATGAACATGACACAAATGTTTGTTCTATTTGATATGTTGTGAATTTCCTTATTTGGAACCCAAAATAATAAATACTGAAAAACTCAAAGTTTCGGTCCGGATGGTAAATTTAGAACAGAACCTAAGGTAACCTCGAAACTAAGTCTGTAAAGCGTTAAAATTTAGCCACTTGATTGAGAATTGGGTTTTATTAGACTTAAATTCACATGATCCTTGTCTTAGGTGTTATAGCTACATCAGACCTATTTTTATCGCAGTCGAATTCACGCGTCATGGCAAGTCAAAAGTTTGAATTCGATCTCTCCGGGATAGGTTATTAAACGACCATTGTTATTGCATGATATAAATAATTGATTAAATTTCATTGCTTGTATATATTACGCTTAAAAAACCCAAGTGTAGTCTTAGGTAACATTTGGGAAGTGGGGAAAAAGCTTAATGTTTTCAAATTAATCTTTTTCTGTGATATACAGCTACACACGGAGTTTATTTGCTTATAATATTCAATAACCTGAACATGATGACAACTTTTGGTATTTTTACAAGCGTTTGGAGCTGAAGGAACAAAATGAATTGAGCTAATTTTTGCCATTACAATCCCTCGCCTTGAAGAACTTATGTTTTCATTAAATTTCATTACAATATCTTGATTTTTTCTCTAACGGTAACTAGAATGAGCTGCTTGAGGTTGAAACATCGGAAATCATTTGTATTTGCATCAACAGTAGCACAATATGGAAAATGTCGTTTTGTGGACTTAAACTTCTTTTGCGTCATCTCATGTAAGTAATCATTTTGAGTTTTTCTGGTCTTGTAAATTTAAGAACAGCGGCAAATTTTGGTCTAACGGGCCGCTCTTTTTATGTGCATCTAAGTAGACTTAAATGAACATGCCATTTTCTAAAAGTGTGTAAATTCTTCAATATTACTGGAAAGTTCTGAATCCACCCCACAGACTTAAAATGGCGTATGCTGCAATAGAGAAGGCGATTTATTCACTACGCTTTTGTGGTCAAACATCCTACGGATATGTAATCTACTGGTAGTGGCAACAGCCTTTTGTATGAGGAACCTAAGATAACAGTCTTCTGGTATTCTTGCATCAATATGTATTACAGCGTGCTTTAGAACTTTGTGATCGCAAATTTGTCAATATCATTCATTGAATACATGAAAAAAAAGCTGAATTTCAACAGACGCGTAAGATTTCCCCTCGTTTAATTGCCAGCCAAAGAAGGCGTAAACTACGTAATTGTTTGCCATTTTTCATACAGCGTACAACATTGTTTGCAATCTTTCATACAACAGACCTGAATCCAGTGATATCTGGCTTAAATTTACCTGAAAGATCACGTTTATTTATGCAAAATCTTGCATTCCTTTTTATGAACATTAGATAACGCAGAAAATTTAATGTTTCTTTCAAACTGGAAACTACCAAAATGTCATATAAATTTCTGTCTCCCGAGACCGACATATGCAAGCGTCCTTTAGCACATAAGAATGAGTTCAAAGAGATAAGAGAATAAATTCAATCAAACACATCTCTTGTTGTATTGCGTATGTGTCAGTTTCCAGGAGGCATAGCTTTACACGAAATCTTTCTTTACGTTTCCCGACATTTTACAAGCATGAATTACGTTCCGTGTAAAATTCATAATTTCTAAGTGTGTGTGTACGAACACAGGTTCTATTATGTGCTTTCTGAAAGCAACGAACGCTCTTGACCAGGTTGCACAGTCTTTGATCGGGTAGTCGATATAATCGTACTGCAGATCATTGCCTCCACATTATTAAATGGCAGCATAATTAATCATCAATTAAAAGAGAGATTTGAGCAATAAAAAATGAAAAAAGTGCCATTAAATTATTAAGGCCTGTGCCAACAAATAATGTGTGATCAGCATTAAAAAATTAGGAATGAGCAATAAAAGATGAGAAAAGATCTTCGGATAATCTAATTGTGACCGGTAAATCTGTCAAATAAAGCAACAGCTATTAGTATATGTGCAATTAAATATGGCAGTATTTCCGCCAAATTATATAATTGAGCACTAAACTATTCGCATATGTCTTTCAATTTTGTTGGATTTTCCCATAAAAACAGTAAAATGAGCAATGGATATTTATTTATCCATTGCTCATTTTACTATTTTATGGGAAAATCCAACAAAATAGAAGACATATGCGAATAGTTTAGTGCTCAAATTACATAACTTGGCGGAAATACTGCCATATTTAATTGCACATATACTAATAGCTGTTGCTTTATTTGATAGATTTACCGGTCATGATTAGATTATCCGAAGTCTTTCTCATCTTTATTGCTCATTCTAATTTTAATGCTGATCACACATTATTTGTTGGCACAGGCTAATAATTTAGTGGCACTTTTTTCATTTTTGGTGCTTTCTGAATTACTAAGTGCAGGTAAATATTTTAGTCATTATTAAATTACACATCTCTGAATCACTTCAAAACGTAAATACAAAAACAAGCGATGTTAAACGCAACTCAATTTGCATGTTACTTGCTGTAAAAACACCAGACCGTTCTGCATGAAAGCCGAACTTGACTGCAAACACACCACTATATGGCTGTAATTCACCACTTGAGTTTCGTGCTTATAGATGAACCCGCAACGCAATGGACGCGACACGGGTGTACAACCTCGTTTGATTTTCGGGAAAATACACGAGCCGAGTGGTTGCGATCACAAGAAAGCTCTCGGATGGTTCTAAAAATTTGATCATTTGCCTTATTGGTCTGTTTTCTTGGCTGTTGGGTAATTTGTGCATAATTTTATTGAGTTTAGCAAGCACGGCACGGTTGGAAATAAAATAAATAAACCACACGTGTTTTCCGCAATCGGACACAATCGGGAACACTCGGCAGTGGTGTTTGCAGAATCATCTATCACGATGACCGAAGCCAAACCACGAGCACCGACACTGGTTGTGTATCCAACGCGTTGCGTGTTAGTCTGAAAGCACGAAGTCAAAGTGGCGAATATAACATATGGTAAAAAGTGGCTCAGCGTGCAGTCTAGTGTCCATCTTGCATTTCCAGAACTGAATGATAGCAGCTGTGGTCAGCTATTAACATTGAGTACATGTAAAGATCAAGGAATGTTCATTAAGTTTTAATGGTAACAATCAGTGTTTTGCATTGAAAATACACCGAAGAGCAATGGCATATTAAGGTTCATGTGATGTTTCATTTATGTGCTTTTTAAGAAAAAATCAAGTAAATTTAGGTGTCATTGGACGCACATAAAGGGAGCGGAATTTTGCGTCTGTCCTTAAATTTACAAGACGATGAAAATCAAAACAACAACTCACAAGATATGACGTAAAAATAAGTTGAGCCACAGAAAATGACATTTGCCAAATCCTGCTACTGTAATTGCAAATTTAAATGCAATTTTTGATCTCAAAAATCAAGTTCAATTAACCGCAAGTAAATTCAAGATGCACTAGTAAAATTTTATAAATAAGAAAGATCTTTAATCTCATGGATTGCCATGCTAAAAGTTAGCATAATCTCATCCAGTAGGGTCAATTTTGTTCCTTCATTACCTTGAGAATGCTAGAAGTTGTCCGCCTGTTCAGATTTATGAATATCATAAGTAAATGAACAATGTGTGTTTTTTCGTTTGAATTTAATTTTCGAGAATATCATTTCAAGCTACGAAATTCGATTTGATATGCATTTTGTGCAGTATGAAGTAATCAGTTTTATAGTCTATTGCGGAAGAGAGTGAATATGTGTGAACTTGTGTCCTGTCGTGACGGGACCGATAGCGTTAAAAATATGAAGGATGTTATTTTAACACCAAAGATAACGACCATGTATATTAACGGCTTTTAAATCCTAGTACTCAGCAAAGTGGCAAATTTTTAACGCTTCATGAATTTAGATTTATGATTATAAAATATATTCTAGTATCTATTGTAAATGTAGCATTCGGAAAGTGGTTTTGAGTGTAACAGTGTTTATTATCATAGGTTCCATATCATTTAAATAAGTTTTTGTAATTTATTCGATTGAATCGTTTCAATAAGCTCTATTATTTTGCTGTCTACGTTGTAAGGAATATTCAAAATTATTTTGCAGTTCAGAATCAGAACGAAAAAAAAAAAAAAATTGAGACTCTATTGGCATAATCCCTTATAGTTGTCTCACCGAACGAAAAACGTTGTACTTATCTGTGAACTCAACGCTATCAGTAAATCGAACATACATCAGTTAATGTACACAAGTCGGGCGTGTCCCAGGGGTGGCCTTCTTCCAATTGACACTAAATTTCCTGTAATACTTGTGAGGGGTCGTGGAGTTCATTGCTTTTCTCTTAAGTATGTGTTAGACTAACTGCTATGCTATGCTAATTTGTTTTTCAGCATTTCAGCATAACATTTTCATGATAAAGGTTGTACGGAATAAAATTGCACCACTTTTAAATGGCTGAAACTTTTTACGCGTTGGGTGTTTTCTATTGAAATTTTCGGTGGAATTAGTTCAACGTGTATTTGTTTACGCTGTGTAAGTTTCATAAGCAGATGCGCAATCGTTGCGAAGATGGAGTCGGAAGAACAGCAGCGGCGCAAAGAAATTTTTCACACATACTCGAAAATCCGGATCTTTTTCATCAGCAGGAAGCTGGGAATGTTACATTCTACGGTGTCTCGTGTTTTAAATCGGTGCCACGAACGTTTGACCATGGATCGGAAAGTAAAAAGTGGCAAAAATGGATCTCCGTATAGTGTTAAGGATCACAAGCGGGTAGTTCAAGCTTTCAAGAGAAATCCCAACAGTTCTGTTCGAGATGTGGCGACGAAACTGAATCTTACCAAAATTTTCGTCCAAGATGAGAAAAAACGTGAAGGACTAGTACAAATCCCAAAAGGCGCCTAACTGCGATGAACGGCAGAATACGTAGGTAAAACACGTGCACGGGAGCTCTACACCCAGATGTCGACGAAACCACATTGCTTCGTTATGGATAATGAGACGTATGTAAAAGCAGGCTTCCGGCAGCTTCCGGGGCTCCAGTTTTTCACTGCTCATCATAAATTCGATGTCTCTGAGGACGTTAGAAAGTAGAAGATGTCAAAATTTGCCAAAAAAATATATAGTTTGGCAAGCGATTTGCTTGCCTGGAGAGCGGAGCACCTCATTCGTGACAACTGGAACGGTCAATGGGCAAGTGTACCTAAAGAAATACCTCCAAAAGCGTCTACTTCCTCTTCTGAGGTCACGGAGTGGCACAAGGCTAAGGAGGTCAATTTCGTGCCGAAGCATTTCGATCCCCCGAACGCATCGGAACTGCAACCAATTGATAAGTACTGGGCTATTATGAAGCAGACACTTCGGAATCATCCCAAGGAAGGGAAATCTGAGGAAGATATGAGAAAAAAAATGGATTGGCCTTTACTGACTGAGCTAAGGGAGGACCCAATTAAGCTAAGTAAGTATATGTGGAAATTCTATTATACACCTTTTAGAAAGCATGTTGTTGCCCTGAAAAGGATCGTGTGGTATTAATGATGATACGGACACGGTTGTATATGTTACGATGATTGAAAGGGTCACTATTTGCATGGTGTGGATATGTTAACGCGATAAATTTTATTTACAAATACAAACAAGGTTTCTTTTAAGAATATGTAACTTAATAAAAATCATTATGTTAATTAGTCATCAATTTGAACGATAATTTACATTAAGGAATTCAATAATCCCTGAATAATTTCTCCAAATGTTTAAAAGTCGACTTTTAACTCATGCTATAACCTAAAATAGCTTAAAGATTTATTAACTTTAATTGCTGCTTGATACTTTACAGCCATATGCTGCGACACTTCACAATTACTTCAAAAGAAACTTTCTCAACATAATTTGATTCCTATTGAAAAGTAGGGACTCTTTCGAACACACTAAAACGAACAGAAACTCTTCCAAGTACTGATTAAAATTAAAAGAGAGCATTACCAAATTGTTTTGAGATGATTTTGTCTATAATAGGGAAATCATAACATGCCAGCAACCAGCGCACAGTGGGAAAAAAAGTGGCCGAAACGCGAAAGAATTCAATATCACAGCTCGGAGTAAAGTGATTTCTGTAAATATTACTTTTACTTGAAGTAAAATTTCCATGAGGGTAAAATCATATCTTCATTCACAGAGCCGTACGGGTAATGAAACCATCTAAAATCGATTTTTCAGGCAGTTTTACATAGGATTAAACTTATTTTGTTTATCTTGAGTCAAACCGAACAAAGCAATCTCTGAATTACCCAAAAATATCAGGGGAATCAAATTAAAATCGACCATATCTTCGTTCAAAGCGCTGTGCGGTAAACGAAACCAATTTTCATCGATTTCTCAGAAAATTTTACAAAGGACTAGCTTTAATTTGGAGATCTTGAGTAACTCCGACCAAAGAAATTAATGATGAACATAAAACTACTACGGGAATCAGGGTAAAATCAGCCATATCTACGTTCACAGAGCTGTGCGTAAGATGAAACAATTTTCATTCGATTTCCCAGAAAATTTAACAATGAATTAGCATTATTTTTTTGATCTTGAGTCACATCGAGCAAAAAAAATTGTGAAAAATATGAAAATATTACTGAAATCAGGGTCAAATCAGCCATATCTTCATTCAAAGAACGAACCTACTTCAATTGATTTTTCTGTAAATTTGACATAGGACTGGCATCATTTTGTGGATCTTGAGTCACACCGAGCAAAGAAATTTCTCAAAAACAAGGAAATATTAGGGGAACCACGGTAAAATTAGCTAATTTGCTACCTAAGCAGTTCCTTGTGGCCAAACCAATTACGTCCAATCGATTTCTTAGAAACTTTCCTTCAAGTAAAGGTATCATTTACAGAATTCGCTCCACTCCGACCTGATATATAGAATTTTTTCGCGTTACGGGCACTTTTTTCTCACTGTGCAGCGGGTTGTAATTGCAAATAATGGTCACTAGCAATCGCCAGCTGTCAGAAGAGTACTGGCCCATTGCCGTTCTGCACAGCTCCATGGCTGCCGAGCGAATGAAGAAAATTCGAAGATGTCCACCTAATATATAGCGCACTGCTGCATATGAGACGTTCCTTACTTAAACTTGAAGTCTGTAATAGGAGAGGACTGTACATTTAGTATATTTACACAGAAAAATCGTGTTACAAGACATCACCTTATATTGGCGTTAATTTCATTCGTTCAATGTTAAAAAAGAGCTCCTTCTTCCAGAGAAGGGAGGGTTCTTGAATTACTATAAAAACATTTCTTGCCTCCGAAAACCTCTTTATACCAAATTTGGTTCTATTTTCTTGATTGGTTCTCGAGTTATGCATAAAAATGTGTTTACTTTGTGTGAGAGCCCCGTCCAAGCAACATTGCCAAAACCATCCTGCTTTGTTAAGTTTTATTAAGGTTTTATCAAAGCCAAAAGAAATCAATTCGGTTTTATTATGCCACCAAGAGGTGTCAATAGGCTTTATATTTTAGTCAAGTTTATCAGACCCTACACAGCTTCTTTACAACAATCTTAAAGGCTTGCCTTCTTAAGTTCCTTTAACTCCTATCAATGATTTTATTTTGACTTTATGAACTCTTTAAATGCTGTCTTGAAATGTCGTTTAAGGACCCATTCAAATTATGTTATTATGGTCAGTTGAAAAAGCATTTTAAAACCATTTTGCCTCTAGTAAATGCAATAAACGGCACATTGGCATTGAAGAAAGACACCAAATGATCAAATAGTTTTATAGTAGCCATTACGAAGATAAATTGGCTTTATGGCAAAACTGTGATATTTTCCAATCGGCATGATGAAATATAAAAATTAAATTCTGTAAATACACCAAACTTCATATATAATGCAAATGAACTGTAGATCAGTGACCAATTTTGGCATTCTGTAAGATAACCTTGTTAAATCCCATAAACTTTCAGGAAATTCATGATTAATTTATCAAATATATATGTTTCAATTTTGTTATTGTTGATATAAACTTCCATAATTTCCGAGGCGCATTAATTTTCTGCTTTTATCATGCCAATATTTACCATAACATTGATATATGATTTGGAGCATGATGCGCTATAAAAAAAACTCAATTTGTTTTGGATATTTTGCTAACAAACTTAATTTCCCACAACACTAGAACTTTTTTCTTAGATATTATTTATTGTTAAATGAATCAGAAAAGCAGCAAATCAAACAAAGCAGAACAACAAACACGAACCCTGATAACAAAGTGAAGTTTGACAGCTGAACCCAATAGGCCCTAATCTGGTTTTTATGACAGTCAATAGGTTTTATGAAGGTTCTCAAGTGATCATAACATTTCAACTAGAAAGTTTTCAAAAATTTTATGGTCTTATAAAGGTTTTATTAAATTGTTTTCACAACCATCCATAGAGTGGACCACTTTGTACATACCTTGGCTTTAAAGAAGCATAGAGCAAGTGTTGGTAGACAAAACGATTTTGAATGTAGTTTTATCAACAAAGATGGGAGGAGTGCTATACGGCTGGAATAAAACTTAAATTGTAACTTGGGCGCCTCTCAGAGAAGGAAGAGGTTTTCGAATTAAACATTTCTTGCCTTCAAAAACCGGCATATGTCAAATTTGCTTTCATTTGCTTGATTACTTCTCGAGTTGTCAGACATTTGTGATTCATTTGTATGAGAACCCCTCCCCCCAGAGAGGTTAGGAGTCTTAAACTATCATGAGATTTGTTTTTGAGTAGTGAGTTTTGACCTAAGCCAGGTGTACTTTTAATTCCTTGAACAGACTTTAATTTATTGCGACTAGCTCATCATTGAGCCATCGAAACAAAACCTCTTGAAAGCTTTTAAAATACTCACAAAACGTGACACGAGACAGGACACAAAACTTATCGTTTGTATAAGGTCTGTAAGCATATTAATCCGGACACCTTCAACTCATTGTAACTTTTGAAATATTGCACGTAGGAATGAAAAATTTCACTGTAGTATAGCTGAGAGTCTATGATGAAAAAGACTATGAATGATGTTTAAAAACAAAAAAATTAAAAACAAGTGCACGAGTGAATTTTGTATGGGCGTACGGCAAATCCTGACTTGTCAGTACGGGACCTTGCAAAAACATTGGATTTGCCAAGATCCACTATTTACCATGTGCTCAAATCAATTTCGGAACGTTTGACGGTGCAGAGGAAACCGAGAAGTGACAAAAACATTGCAGGCACTGATCCTGTCATGGACCGAAAGGTGAACAGGATATTAACGAAAAACCCAAATCTCTCCATTCGAACGGTGGCTCGTAAAATAGGGATGTCACCTGGTTTTGTACAAAAATCAAAACAACGTTTGGGACTTAAGTCGTATAAAGTAAAAACAGTTTCAAATCGCAACGACAAACAGAACTTGGTAGCAAAATCACGGGCTCGACGTTTGTACTGCGAATATTTGACGAAGTATCCAGGCGTTGTAATGGACGATGAAACTTATGTCCTGGAGGATTTCAACCAGCTTCCAGGGCTGACTTGTTACTCTGCTATGGCCAGAAATGCTACAGCTGAGCATTTCAAAACAAAGAAGGCATCGAAATTTCTCCAAAAAAATCTTATGTGGCAAGCATTTTGCACGTGTGGCAAAAAGAGTTAATTTTTCTTCACTACAGGAACAATCAACAAGGAGATCTATCAGAAAGAGTGTCTGCAGAAGCGATTGCTTCCCTTCATCAAAAGTCACAAAGAAAAACCTTTGTTCTGGCCCGATTTGGCATCATGCCACTATGCTTAAACTGTGATGGAGTGGTACCAAGCAAATCAAGTGAACATTGTACCAAAAACTTCAAACCCGCCAAATTGCCCAGAGCTACGATCAATCAAGAGATATTGGGCTCTGATGAAGCAGAAGCTTTCAGGAAAGAAGCAAGGAATCAAAGACATCAAACACTTCCAGCAAATTTGGACAAAGACGGCTTCTACGATTTCTGAAGAGTCTGTACAAACCCTTATGGACGGAGTTAAGCGCAAAATTTTATGCAAATACCGAATAACTATGTTTTGTCTTCACGAATTGTTAAAACACATCCCATGAAACTGAAATAAACATTTTCGACGGAAATATAATGCGAAATTTTATGTATAATTCATGTTTTGAGGTGTCCGGTTTATTACATACAGTACCTGGATACAGACTTTACTCTCAACCCACACATCTTCTTTTCTAGAGGGTTTTTCTGTTGATTACTTAACCGAAACCGATCATAAATATCATCCATTCTAAGAAACCTAGACCCACACGGAAGTTTCACCGCGAACATCATATTGTCACGTCCTCGACCGTCAGCCAGACTGTCGTCAAGTGTCTCTGAAATGAAATCACTTCCTCTTAAAACTTCTGTCTTGTGGTGCCAAGTGCGTGAGCAAACACCATTTTAGAACAAAAACTGACTGCACACATACACACTTTCTCCACACACACGGAAATTCACATAAAGCGGAAAACATGTAGCAATAATACCTTATAGCGTTTGTGTTTATGAATAATGGAAAGCCAGCGCCGGGAAAATAAGTGACAATTACTCCTAGCGTGTCCTTGTTCGGTGCCGCTGAAGTGGTGTGCCGCCGTCGGGTATGGTTTTATGATTTGTGTTGGCATAAGGGGGGGGTCACGAAAAACGGAACGACGGGAAACGAATCGTTAAAAGCCAGTTTGAATAAAAGCAGTTTCAAAGTAATTATCTTCTAATGTTCAAATTGCATGAGAGTCGTGACCGGCGGGAACGGAGAAAGACGACGTCACGCTCAGGCTGAAGTACGCTCCATCTGAAACGAAAGGACGGTGGGACAAACAACAACGAGTGCAGCTGCAGATCCGGCAATAATCACACTTTATGTTTTCTATTCCCCGAGTTTTCTCGGCGGTAAGCTCCAATTCTGAGTTGGAAAAATATTTACGCAAAACTTTTCCATCTTTGGGCTTATCGAAGTTTGGAATTTATGCTAAGCTTTCCGCCTCCAACGAGCGCGCAGGCTGCGCAAGAATGGATATGATGTTCAACATCGGTAATATCAATTCGCCCTCTGGTGATAACCATTCCGGAAAACGCCTATCTTTTATTGAAAAATACTCCGGCCTCGCAGAAAGCTGTTACAACAAGAGTTACATTTATTTTCACTCTCAAGCGTCACCGGGATGTGTGTCATTTGCGCTTGGCATCTTAATCTCAATAAATCACGCCTGGCTCGGTGAGTGAATGGATGAAAAGGGGATTGAAATTCGATTTTCCTCCGGCATTGTGCTCCAGTTGTTGAGCTGCATGGAAGCTTTTTTCTGCGTCCGCCGGTGCTTCAGTCGCTATTTACTGGGGGGTTAGGCAATGCTTTGTTAGACGCGCCAACGTCGACGTCGCCAGGAAGGATGGAGCTTATCAATGAGGGTGGAAAATGGCACTCGATGTACCTTGGGAATTGTGTGTATGTTAGTAGAGCACCTGTGACCCAATTTCGTTGATGGTACGTCAAATGGAGCATCGCCGATAAGGTCTATGAGGTTATGTTCGCAGCATGGTGTAGGGAGGATGGGCAAAATCTACACATTGCTTCAATGGACGAGGACGCATAGCAGATTAGTTAAATCTTTAGCACGTTTTCAACGAGTATTGGAGCACTTTCTTGCATATTCCAATTAATCGTTGAGCCCTGGTTTACAACACAATAATGACACCATTCTTCAGATTGTTCCAAGTTCAATATTCCATTTCAAGAGATGTTGGAATATTTTTTCCCTGTTGCAGTATTGAATTTGCAATCAACTTTTGAACCATATGGGAACGAGTACAGAACAAACATAAACACACAGTTATGTGTTCTTATAGAATACAACTGCTGGAGTGGATGCAATTTTCTTGTACTTTTGCCATCGACGCTTTTCCAAACAAGTCGGGTACAACGAGAATGAAGACGGAAATGGAGAAAGGGTGGTGTCTTTCTACATAGGTGTACTACATGCTCTCTTTACAACCGGTTCTGTGCAGTCGTTGGATTATTTTCCCCATTGTAGTTGCAAAGCAGAACGAGGTCACGAAACCGAAGAAGCAGTCCGCCTCGAATCGAAAGTAAATAGTCAATAATGGCTGACAGGTTCGAATGTTTCACTTGCCAATGGGATGCAATGCACTCGGCGAATCATTTTCCAAATAACATTGCTACGCGCTGCACACTGTCACAATGTACGCTAATGGTTTCTTTGCTCGCTACTTAGTGATATTGAAGTGCAAACTAGACGAATATGCAAGCTGTCGGTTTCGATGGGATATCGAAAGTGCAGATGACACATGACCCCGGGGGAAACGGACGTTGCAAACCCACATCCGATCCGATCCGAGCCGAAGTGTTTCGTCCGCCTGCAGCCAAACATGACATCCTGCTTCGTGACACACGGACATCCATACCGAAAAGGCTCGAAACCCGACTGATCCATCTTGCATCCTGGTCGCTGCCTGCATTGCGCTCCCGGAGGGCAAATTCGTGTGTACACACCCACTCCGCTACTCGATTGGAGCAATTTTTCCTTCTTTCACGGACGTCTGTCACATGTATCCGATGCCGAATCGAGCTCTGAGAGAAGAGAAGAGATTTCTTTGTCCTGTAGACATCTACACAAATGGGAAAATGTTTCCTCAATAAATTCAATCAGATTTTCCACCTGATTGAGATTCATCTGTTGGTGATGTTATTTATACATGATGGCTATCTTCATCGCTGCCAGCGGGTGAAATGAAGGATGATGATTTCTATCCGGTACTGTGGATGTTACTCTCGGTAAACAAATATGAAGTGTTTCAAAACGATATTTAAAGATAGTCGGACAAAGTCCCGTACATAGGGAGCTTCACGCTCGAAACCGATCGCCAAAAAGTTAATTTTTGAAAGTTTTAAGAACGATAAGTGGTGTGTCTTATCTCGTGTCACGTTTTGTGAGTATTAAAAAAGGCCTGAAGATGTTGTGTTAAGATGACTTACCAGTGAGTTAGTCGCAATAAATTATAATCTGTTCTAGGACATAAAAGTACACCTGGCTTAGATCAAACCATACTTTCAAATCTTAAAGGGTGAAAATTGAATCATATTATTCCAAAAGCTTAAGTAATAGGTCTGACGTACCGTGTATATTATAACCTTGAATCTTGCTACGTTGCTTTTTTCTTTGTTCTTTAATGATGTATCACTGAAACTGCCATCAGAAGTGCGGCTTTTTTTATGCAGATGAGGCCAAAATACATACGCATCATTGCTAGCCAGGGATGCCAGATATACAAGTTGACAAGTTAGTCCTGTATTTTTGGAAATTTATTGAATAAACTACTTGAAATATTACTTAAATAAAATAAAAGGATTGCAAAAAACCTTTGCCTAAATAAAAGTCAATCTTGGGAAAACTTCGGATAATTATGTAAGATTTCAAAAAGAAAATTAAATAAAAAGCATAATTACGTAAGGTTTTGTAAAAGTGTTAAAGTTAAACATCAAATGGTCTCATATTTTCAATAAAATTTAAGAAGTTTTCGATACCGTTTTGAGAATTTAAACAAAAAGGGTTTCAAGTAAGTATGTGACATAATTTTAACAAACTTCAGTACTTTTCAAAGTCAACGTATGCATTAAAAAAATGGAATAATTCCGAATGACGATGCAAAAAGAAACTACAAAACGTAATTCATTTGCACTAAGTTTCGTAACAGTGTACGTTTATTGAAGTTTCTACCAAAATGCTTCTGCTGGCCGTACAGGCCCAATCAAGTAACTGTAATTAGTTTTTTTGTTGAGGTAAGAAAAAAAAAATTATGAGTATGCAACACGACTTTAGACAAATAAATTTGACAAAGTATTGAGAATTAAGAGATAAGCCATCTCTGATCTATATACTTTGATAAATTTATTTATCAATGGGGTACAATGAGCTGGCCTAACCGAGAGTGACATGCCATAACATGTACCAGGAAATTTTCGGAACCGCCATAGCATAAATGCATAAAGCGCATGATGCATTATTTTCTAATTATAAAAGCTCCATTATTCTGAGATTACAAAAGTGTTCCTTTGTAAATGGACCGATATCAAAATGAAGTAACAAAAGTATAAATAAGCCACATTCGGCAACGATTTTTTATTTTTCCTCCTCCAAGCCCCAGCCGAAAGAAATTGCCAGTTCTGATAGAACGCGATGCTTACGGAGACAGTGATTTATATTTATTTTATTCCACTGCTGGTGGTTGCTTCCATTTGAGGGATCTTTTTTTTGCGTGAGCAACTAAAAAAAAACCCGATTTGATGCAAATTCATGTAGCTGAACCAATGTTTGAATACATTAACGCTAAAAAGATATGATTTATGGATTGCTCAGATCCATGACAAGTGCGATTTGCTGGGTGAAAAATGTTGATATGGCACTCAAGTTGTGTGAAATGGAAATTTTGCTGAAGCTTTATTCCTCCCCTGTGATGTTTCGTGACGCATATATCTAGCAATTATGTTACAGATAAATGTATTAAGTTTGAGTAATTGGTAATTGCTTTCGATGAATTGGTGGGTACTGAAGAAATAATTGGCACAACTTGATACATAAAGGTAAACACTTTTCGATGGGCCACGTATCCGCGTATCTCTTGTAACAATCTTTACCTCATTAGAGAACAAATTATCTTGGCTCTTCATCGTACATTGTGTTCTAAAGCACCGGGCTCAGGGTGAAACCCAACCCACTTCTGTGTTGTAACCAGTACTAGATTCTGGAAGTAGTTTCCCAGAATTCCATGCAGGTACCCAGGAACCTGTAGACGTTGGAACAAGTTGCCTCTCAACCAGAGCTATTGCACGCATTCCTCACATCACCTCTTACGATGGAGTGCTATTTCGGTTCTCTTCGTGACAGACAGGATGGCATTCAACATTGACTTGCCTTTTCGGAAGCCAAACTGGTTATTTTACAGACCACGTGCACCCTTCGTGTAATTCAACACCCTATTGAAGATATCCCTCTCAAGCACCTTACCCGTCGTATCCAACAAGCACGTCGGTCTATACGCCGATAAATAACCTGGTGGCTTCCCTGTCGTTGTCAGTAATACGAAATTCTACCTCTTCCGGACATCTAGAAAGAAGCTCTCGTCCAGATAACTTGGCATTAAAACCCTGAACATTTTGGGAGCCAGCAAAATAGCCGTCATGATGTCCAGGTACCATCAGGTCCTATGAGGGACTGAGTTCATCATTCGTAGCCATCAGCTTCGCACCCCGTGGTGCCGTTGTCATCTCCCATGTGATTGTGGGTGTTCGGCGTGTTTGCCCGACCATCTGGGATCACTGAAACGCTGGTCTTTGGATAAATTCTACGGCGGTGGGAGGTCAGGGACTCGACTGATGACACTGGAAGGTTATCCCAATGATCAATCACACCCTTGGTTTTGACCATTGCCACCAGGTATGCGTCATCCCATGGGTCTGCATTGGCTTTCAAACACAATCCCTCGAAGGAGGCTTGTTTATTGCTTTTATCTCCTTCTTTAGCACGGCCTTTTTGGAGATCGGCAGCACTCGACACTCCGTTTTTACAGCGTCTGACCTGCGGTCCTCCGTCTTGTGCGCAAGCATGTTATGCGACGGTCAGCGATCAACTCTGCACACCGGTGACTTCCCATTTCTAGATTTGACCTTCCTAGGCATGGTTGCGTCGCAGGCGCATGATAGTAGCGCTACGAGTTGATCACCTCACGGTTCTTGGGTATCGCTCATGTTTCATTCCCACTCAAACGCTTCTTCGAATACTTAGTACGGACGGTGGCCAGGTCAGCGGTGAGCCTAACCAGGGCCTCTGACAGGATCTTGTCCCGTGAGTTGGTAAGGTGACTCCCTCTTTCTCGCTGAAATCACCCGTTCTATTCAACAGCTTTCGGACAGTCAACTCCGCTTTAATGCGGTTGGCCATCTAAAAACTGTTTGGTCGACCATCGAGGCAGCGCGCTGGCAGCTGCAGAAGAACACTCCATTTACCTTAGATCGCCGCAAAGCCCTCGCTTGAAGAAGACAACCTCGTGAACCAGGTAATTGCCCGTCGTCCATAATCATGCCATATCGGACCTATCCGCAAACCAGTAGGCGTTTCCTTCAAGGATACGGTATGGGTCAGATATTATGGCGATATCTGACACTGACCCACGAACTGCCTGACACAGCAGTCATTACCAGAGTTACCTGCACTTTAATTAGCTTAGTGGTGTACCATTATAGGCCGGGCACTTTGGGCCTTCCTTTGCATATTTGACATCCAGTTTTCCAGGACACGACAATCAAGGTCCTGGCCTGTTCACTTTCAAGGCATTTGAAACAAGCCTTTGGCAGCTGGTGTGCACAGTGGGCAAACCAACCATCCCACTCTGAGCCTAGTCACTTTTAAAACCAAGTCCTCGTCAGCCACTGATAGCCGTATCGTGAGTACCTGGGACGCAAATGGTCCCTTCTGGAGCTGTAGTACCGTCTTGGCTACCTCGACCCCGCATTACTCCTTGAGGGCGGTGAACACCTCGCACGCACCCGTGATCTCATGCAGATTCTTTCACTGGATGATCACTTGTAAGGCAAGGGCACGCACCCGTCGCTCCCAGAACTTGGGTCGAGCTCTTCCGCGCGGTTTCCATATAAACCTCCAGGGTCATCTCACCAGAGCGAGCTAGCAGATACTGCTCACATCAGCTCCCAGATGCGCAAGCTGAGTTCCTCAAAATGCTATGGTCGACTGGGATCCCGTGTTTAATTTAGTTTTGTTTCAATGATCATCACTCGTTACTCGAACCATTTGAGTTTGTGTATTTATGTTATTATTATGTATGCTACCCAAGCAGCACATAACGGTCAAAAATAGTTGTTGCGACTTGATTGTGACTTAATTGAATCACGAAGTAGTCACCTAAACTGGTTTGTAACAAATATGCTACAAGGGTATATGTTTTATTTGGTTTGGTCTAGATGAGCCCACTACCAGGAGGCTCGTAACAAGTGCTTTTGGATGGTGGGCACGTATAAAAAAGACGAAGTTTTGTGTCTTCACGTACTTTGGTTCTTCAGATGTTCTCTCTCTATATTTTTCTTTTCACGCACCTTCACCAACTGGGTTTCTCACCAAACGTCTTTGCCTGGCACTTAGGCCTGACGCTTGAATTGTTTTTGGTGCCGAGGCCCTGGTCTTTCCAACCGACCGCTTTTGGTCGGGAGGATGGTCCCGTCGACCCAAGTCCCTGCTGATGTTGCTACGCTTTCACGTAAATTCGATTACAGCATTCATCTGCTCAGATAAACGCAGCCACTTTGGGGAGCGTATCAGGCTTCCTCTCCAAGTCCTGGCTGATTAGTCGTCTCTCCCTGTTTTGCTGCATTTACTCATCCTGCTCGGCGAGGATCTAATCAGGCCACGTTTGGTGAACGGGTTCGCCATCGTTCCTTCAAGTATAAGTAAAGTGATTTGCTTTGAGGATTTGTTAACCTTTCTTCTTCAACCGCAATCAAAGCCCATGTGGAGTAGTCGCTACAATAATCCTATGGTTGCCAATGCACGCAGGAAGGCCATGCGAGGTTTGACACGGTCCTTCCTGGGGATGCCGTGTTCAGAGCCAGATCAAAGAAAGTCATCTGCGTAGGGCATCTGCGCCTACTCCCGCTCAGATTGGAAGGTACTGAAGACCTGCCAAAGTTGTAGTGGAACGAATTACCGTTGGTAGTTCGTGTCGACAGTGTCACCCATACTGCCAGGAGACGACACAAATGTCAGTCCAAAAACGTGATTCCAAATATAGTACCTCGGAAGCCCAGTTGTCATCGACCACAATGCGTCCTACAGCCCTCCCTCAATTGAAGGACTCTAGTTTTTTTGGGATTGTCTTGCCTCTCAAAAATTCTTTACATCGTAGTCTGTCCTCACCCCTACAGCTGGAACTGAGCACAACATGGACCATGTACAAATAATCAAGTCGCCTGGATCATATACACCTGAGTCATATCGAAATACTGACCCGTCCGCCACCGAAGCAGTATAGTACTGTATCCGATATCGGCAATTGATATTTAATACGGTGTTAGGCAAACCACATATGACACTCGAAAAAATCTCAGCTGTAAGACCTCCCCTTATTTCCTATATAGGACACAGTATTATTATAGTCAGCTGACTGCTCGGTAGTGATTAGCTAAGAAGCCAAACCTCCCTCTACAAGCACTTCCAATCTATCAAAACAGAATCGTCTGAGCCCCAAACGAAGCCCTAACCTCTATCAGGTCTCGAGTAACCGGAGGTACAAGCGTCACGCCATGTGGCACCTGCCGAAGTACAAACATCAATCGAGTTTATTCAAACCATCCAGCATAAATCATCCCACCCGCTTTCGAATCCCGTCATCGCTTGCCTCTAACTTCCCTTAAAACCATGAGTAAAAAAACAAGGAACTGAAAAAAATTAAATTTGTTTGTACTCCTGATGTGGCCGAAAGAAGCCGACCATTTAGATTTGAGATTTTTAAGCTCGAGCTGGCTAAAGAAAGAGGCAAATGTAAACTTAGACCAAAAAATTAAAACCCCTTCGGAGTAACAAACAAAAGAAACCTTTGCAGACAGTGAAGGATCTTCATTGTAGAAACACTCCTGTTCAATATTGGACAGGGTTTTTTTTCTATTGACGTTCGGTAGAGTCAAAGTTCTATGCAAAATTAAATTTACTAAAAAGGAAAAGAGCCCGGCTGGATTTTAACGAAGGACTACGTTTCGGTCACTTTCATCCATTCTTTCTTCAACTCCAGCTCGTTCTTAAACACCTTGTACGATTTTCGAACTTTGGCCTTCATATGGCCCAAAATCTTTCCACCGGACGAATATCTGGTGAATTTGAGTGGTTTGCAGTTTTTGGTATAAAAACAACGTTTTTGTTTCTGTACCAATCTAAAGTCGATCGCGTTTAATGGACCGCAAGATGGGCAACAGACGCTTCTAGAGGCTCTCGGTGCGGTAAACATCGCTGTTGATGGTACCCGTTGTGATGTACGGTTTACTCAGTTTACCGCATTGGCATATGGCCTGCCAGAGCAAGTATTTTTTGGTGAATTTGTCCACTTTCTTCATCCTTATGTCTTCCGGAATATCAAACCGTGATTTGGCAACGTAGAGCTCCAGCCCCGGTATCTGCTTTGTGTCTGCCTTGATGTAGGTTTCGTTATCCATAATCACACACATCGGTTTCGTTAACCATTCTCGATACAGCTTCCTTGCGCGAGATTTAGCCGCCGTGTTTTGTTGACCACGCCGGTTCGGTGCCTTGTGGACCTCGAATTCAGGAAGCCCAGCTCGTTTCATGGTTGACTGAACGAACCACGCGGAACACTTTGCCTTCAGAGCCGCGTCGTGAATTGAAAGGTTCGGATTATACTTGAAATAATCCAACACCTTCCGGGCCTTCACAGAGTCAGCTGTCTCCGATTTTCTTCCACTTCCAGACAGCCGCTCGGTCGTCTGGGACTCCTTCAACGATATTACCACCCGAGACACAGTTGTATGGGTGATTCCCAGTTGTCTTCCGATCCATCTCATGGTCGCAGTCGGATTATCCATGACAGCGCGCAAAATTCTCCGGCGATTTTCTTCTTGTTTCGATGGCATCTCAATAACCACTGAGCCGATTGTTATGTTATTTTGCACATGTAAACAATTCACTCCAAACTAGCTATTTACATATTTCAGTTCAATTTTTACCAACGGACAAAAAAGTTACACACGGATAAAAATTGTGCATTTTTTTGGAGTACAGGCCTCACGCTTCCCAGCTGTAAAATAATTTGCTGTGTTGCCGGTGTCTGATTGTATAATTGAGGCCCGTCCCCTCTTTAGAATTTTGCTTCATACTATATTTTCGTTCCTCTCTTAATTCAGGGCTATGCTATCAACGCTTGTATATAACACCGGAGATGAACCGAAATGAATTCAGACATCCGTAAGCTAACTCGGAGGCAGGGGCAGTTCATCATCGCCGGCGACATGAATGCGAAACACGACACCTGGGGGAACACCCGGCGGAATCGGAACGGAATTATTCTACAGGAAGACCTGGAAGAGGGACATTACACCGTCCTGGGCCCGGATACTCCCACCCGGTTGAGCCGATCCGGGGTCCATTCGACAATCGACATCTTTCTCACCAACATGGGAAACAACATCGCTCAGCCGATCGTTCACCAGGAGCTCAGCTCGGACCACTATCCGGTGGTGGCTGAAGTTGGGTCCTCGGTCAACCGGCATCGAATCACCAGAAGGAACTACCATCGCGCCAGTTGGGAGAGATTCCGACAACATGTTGACGACAACATCGATTTCGACATGCACCTTGATTCCGTTGATGACATCGAACGGCAGCTGCAGAGCATCGAGCAAGCGATCGCCCAGGCCCGGGAGCAACACGTACCGGTGATTGATCAGGTGAGTGACTCTGTACCCATTGATAGACCCACTAAAGAACTTATTCAATTGCGCAACGCCATTCGAAGGCAATACCAGCGAACTGGTTTGCCAACGCTTAAACGTCACTGTAATCGAGTGACCAAAATTATTAAGGCCAGAATGGTGGACCTTAAAAATAACAATTTTGCCGAAAAGATCCGCTCTCTCCCAGATTGTGCTAAGCCGTTCTGGAAGTTGACCAAAATTTTAAAAACTAAGCCAAGGCCCATTCCACCGTTGATCTCATTAGACAGCAATGGCTCTAAGGATCGGTTGATAACTCCTGCAGAGAAGGCTGCTGAGATAAGTCACACTTCGTCAGCTCCCATAATCTCGGACGTCAGTCCACATGAAGCTGCCGTTAGCGCGCTTATTACTTACATCCATCTAAGCCCCAACGACTTCACAGAGGAGTAGGAGATCTCAGCTGACGAATTGTTGACTTATATCAAATCCTCAAAGAACATGAAGGCCCCAGGTTTCGATAACATCCTGAACTTGGAGCTCAAGCAACTGAGCCTCCAGTTCTTTAACCATCTGGCGATGGTTTTCAATCATTGCCTCCGATTTGGCTACTTCCCCTCGTGTTGGAAGTCAGCCAAAGTCATACCCATCCAGAAACCTGGGAAAGATCCTTCATGTTCCAAGAGCTATAGGCCCATCAGCCTTCTCTCAGCATTATCCAAGCTATTTGAGAAAGCGATCCACCGTCGGCTTCTTTCATCTGCCGACGAGCTGAACATCTTGCTCGACGAACAATTTGGCTTCCGACGTGGTCGGTCGACTATTCACCAACTTAATCGAGTCAGTAACATCCTCAGACGGAACAAGTCTGTTTCGGAAATCATCTGTCATGGCACTTCTCGACATCGAGAAGGCCTTTGATAACGTGTGGCATGATGGCCTGGTGTACAAGCTGCATCGATACAATCTTCCCATCTTTCTGGTGAAGATAATTAAAAACTATCTGACGGACAGGACATTCCGTGTTTCGTTGCATGGTGCAGTTTCCGGTAGTCAGGAGATCTCTACCGGTGTTCCGCAGGGAAGTATATTAGGTCCACTTCTGTTCAATCTATTCACCTCGGACATACCCCGCTCCCTGAAAATGGACCTCTGTCGTTGTTCGCCGATGATAACGCAGGTCGTCCACAATGGTAGGGTAATAAGAGCGCTTACCGCGAAACTGCAGCGAAGCCTGAATGTTCTGTCTGACTACTTCACCGATTGGAAGATCTGTATCAATGCGGCGAAGACCAGGTCATCTTATTTCCACACTCAAACTCTCCTAGACTTGTTCTGCCTGAGGATTGTAAAATAAGCCTAAACAACACAACGGTGGAATGGGCTAAATCAGCTGTCTATCTTGGCGTTACCATAGACAGCGAAGCTTATTTTCAGGGAACAGGTTGACAAAACTGTCACAAAGTGTAACGTTCTGTTGAAGCTACTGTACCCATTGATCAACAGAAGGTCTACATTATCCCTGAAAAACAAGCTTGCTGTCTATAAGCAAATCATACTTCCAGTCATTGAGTACGGCATGCCAATCTGGGAGAGTTGCGCAAAAACACATCACCTGAAACTTCAGCGTGTCCAAAATAAGTTCCTCAGGATGATCCTGAACACCCCTCCGAGGACAAGAACATCAGAGGTCCACCGTCTGGCCGAGATAAAAATGCTCGATGATCGCTTCAGTGAGTCTATCAATCGGTACAGGGCACGCTGCCTGACATCGGATCACCAGATCATCCGGAATCTGGTTCCCCACCCCTAGGATTTTCAAATTGTAGTTTTAGTTGTAGATTAGGTAGGTTATCAAATTTTAAAACTAACAATGCCCCAAGGGCTGAACTGAAAATTTAATTTAAAACACATAGCACACTAAACACACCAAACACAGAAAATTTAAAATTAAACAAAGCTGAAGAGCCCAATGGGCTGAAACACTTACATTGTTAAAATTAGTATGTAAGACAAATGAATTGGAAATATAAAACATGTTAAGTAAAAAAGAAATGAATTCAGTTTTCTTCTCAGCAGGTGGTTTGGACAGGGCTTTGTCCACCCGCCATACCAGGTTATGGTATGAGAGCCAAAGTCATGTTAATCGGAAAATTACCGGGGGGGGAGGGTATCGAACCCAATACAACGATAAAATTTCGGTGCACTGAAAACTGGCCATTCGTTCCTTATGAAATCATTATACTAGCGTTGCAAGGCATGGCCCAGAAATATGAAGACCACAAAAGTGCAGTATGGAGCAAAATTCGTGAGAAGAGCCGGGTCCATAGCATAGTTATAGAACTATTTTATTGATATTTTAATGAACTATATGTGTCATGATACGTATAAATTAGATGATACCATTATTACTTTAAACTAACGCGGTCCTACGTGAACCTTGCGATTATATCCCTGGTATAACCAAGCACTATTTTTTTATATGCCAAAAGTTGTTATTAGTACAACGAATATTTTGGTCCGTCCAGTGTACTCCGAATTTCTAATCTGGTCATTTGAACCCGCTACCTAGTCCTGTTTTGGTTTAAAATTTCTCCAACTGCTGCTTAACAGGACATCCTCAGCCTGGCCGAATTCACATAATCAATGATTTATACCCAAAATTAAACTTCAATGTTTCGAATGATAAACGAGTTTGCTATTCAAGAAACGGGAAAGAAAACGTGACAGCTCACGCAAAACTGATGCGTTCACGACGAAGCTTGCTGGGATTTTGTCGACAATCACCAATGCATTTCTATAATATTCTTCAATCGCAATTGACTGAACCCTAATAAGTATAATATTTCCATCAATCAACACTCTTATCGTGAATTAAATTTTGAATGGTGTAGAACGGACATTTATTGCTCCTTGAAAATAGATTTCCGCTCATAAGTAGCTTTCAAATTATCACCACAAAAACGATGCCGCATTTTCAGGTGCTCAGTGTTCCAACTCTAACCACCCACAGAGGAGTTTTCGTTCACTGATTCTCCGTAGAGCAAGAAACATTTGCTTATATCCTGCTGGCGATAGGAAATTGATTATCTTCAGTAAACAGACAGCCTCCCTCGCAGGGCACGTTCCAGCAAATGTTTCATTTTTTAGCCCCAGTACGTGACGGTAATGCTCCTTTTCGGTGAACCGTGAAAGAACCTCGAAAACTGATACTTCCTCCACAAAAATTTGGTTCGAGTTTTCAAGCATTCGCATGAACCGTTTTCGTTCCCTTTGTTTCGTTTTCTTATTTGATATTCAGGCTTTCGCATACACGGGCAAGTTAAGAAGATTTGATGTTATTTTATTGACCGTGGAACGTGATTACTGCTTATTTGATTGAAAACAGATGGTGTAGAAATTTAGGCATTTTTCGACTTCAGCAATGTTTTTGTTCTGTTAGCAAGAAGGAGCAGTTCATATTTTTATTTGTGGTTCATTAGACTGGTTTTATTGGGAGAAGCGTGCAACTGTTATTTTCCTTTCATCGTAAGTACCGTTGAACAAGGTGAAGCTGATATTTGAACTAGAATTATATCATTCATTATCTGAATAATAATTGGTTAAGTATCAGTATCATATTGCTTTTACTAAAGGGTGGAACTGTCAAAAATTGGTCAAACAAGATTTAGTGCAAACTGCTTAGTCTATTATACAAATGATCAATCTTTTTTTGTTAAGTTCATCGTCTACAAAACTGCTGAATTCCCAAATGCGAACTGTCGGGCTTTACGTTTCACACCTTCCATCAAGTTCTGTACCGCTGTTATATCCATCTTAGTTGATGCTAAACGCCAATTTGCTTTGAACTGTTTTTCACTCCCAACTTGTTTTTGAGTTCTCTTGAGAGCCATTTTACCGTAGTGGCAAGAGGCGAGGTCTGACCAAAACAGCACGGAACAACTATGTTTCTTCAAGAAAGACAATAAGCGTTTTTACAGGCGTTCCTTTACATAAATATTTTGGTTGGCAGTGCCAAATGTCACGAAACTTTCGCTTTTTTGCCCACAAATGAAAATCGCCCCTGCAAAACAAAGTATTTCTTCAGGAACCTTGACATTTCTTTCTGCTTGAACTTATCTTGAACCTTTCCTTTTGCGGCAGCCGTATAAAACTCTTGACCTGGGAGCTGCTTGAAATCAGCCATGACGTATGTTTCATCGAGCATTACGACGCAATCAAACTTGGTCAACAAACTTGTTGTTACGCGCTCTTTCTTTGGCTGTTGTGTTTTGCTTATCATCTCGATTTGGTGTCACGCCTTACATGTTGACAGTCCAGCTCGTTTCTTTGGTATTTGTACTATTGCGTGGGACTTTCCCAATTTTGTTTGGAAATCTCTGATGGAAAGGTTAGGATTGCGAAAACTGGCCACTATTCTTACGGTCGCTGCGGCTTCCTGGGTTTCGGCTTCCTGGCAGTTGTCAGACGTTCTCCGATTACTTCATAACATTCGTCACGGTTGATTTGGCAATTTTAAGTAATTTTGCCAAGTCGGCGTGAGAATTATTTGAATTTTACTAATACACGTGCAGAATTTTGATACGCTGCTCTTCTTTCTTCGATGCCATTTTGAAAACCGAAAGAAAATGGTGAAAACAAAGTTAAGTCATCACGCTCAAAACAGCCTCTCTTTCATATGTACATGGTGCGGCAGAAAATAGTGCAAAAATTTGTTCTTTTTCTTTCACATCCGAATTAAGATCTGGACTGCTAGGGGGCCACAAATCCTTCGGCCAAAACTTCATGTTATCGTTCAACCATTGTTGGGTTCGATTGGACGTGTGACACGGCGCTCCATCCTGCTGTAGGACAACGTTTTGGTCCTCGGAGAAGATGAGCTTCACCCAGGAAAGCACTTGGTCCTTTAAAATACCGATATACACTTCGGTATTGATTTTAAGTCCAGCACCAATGAAAACAGGCGGCATTTTCAAACCGTTGGACGCCACCAAGCCAAACATCATGACACCAGCCGGATGTTTGGTTTGAAATTTGAATTTCACTTTTTCCGGAACGTTCTCCATTTTCTGCGGTGAAATGCGGTCCGTGCGGCTGTTGGCCACAGCATCGATGCTGAAAAGCTATTCGTCGGAGAACAGGATTATATTTTTTTCCTTCTTCAAGAAGGAAAGCAATCTGTTGGAACGAGTCACTAGTAGTTCCTTGACCCGGTCCGCAATCAAGTGGCAACTGAAAGCAACTGGAAAGATTTGTCATTCCATAGGACAAAAACTTCATACATCAACAAGATAACGCTGCTATTCGCGTGAGCAAGATGTTTATTGAGGGTTTTCTGAAAGTAACATCCAGGTTATGAACCGGCCAGCTCGTAGTCCAGACCTGCATCCTATTGAAGATCTCTGGGTGTTACTGGCGAGATGGTTTTACAGTAGTGGACGGTAGTTTGGAACAATTTGTGAGCTACATACATGCTTAAGTGACTGAAAATTCCATCTGAAATGTTTGAAAATCTCATTGAGTTAATGCCAAAACGGATTAATGGAATTATGAAATTCAGAAAAATAATGAACCAATAAAATACTTGTTTTTTGCTATTTCTTGAAATGAATCGGGTTTTAACAATAACAATCGATATACGCTTTTAGAAAATTCTACCAAAAAATAAGAGGTTTTATTCTTAAAAAACAATATGAAGTCCTAAATTACATTGTTATTTGAATGCCTTTTATGTACCAAATTCATGTTTTGAAAATAGCCTTAAATTGCATCGAACGGTAAAAAAAATAATATGTGGGCTTATAGGAGTTATCCCTACTGCAGTCTAAATATTCATTCATCACCTGCGCTACATTCTACTAGACTAAAACCACCTGACACTCCTCGTCGAACCAATTGTTCCGCCGATTCCCATCCACAAAGCCTATGACACCTTTTGCGGCGTTGATTGCTGGTTTGAAACTACTCCAGTAGTCCACAACAGGGGTTTTGAACAGCTGTCCCTCATCCAACATCGCTGCTTCTAGATTTTGTGCAAACTCAGTTGTGACTCTGGGTAGTTTCAGTCGCTACAGATTATACCGTGTTGCGTCTGAAACGATGTTTGGGCCAGGATTGGTCCTGACATCGATAATATCCGTGAAGTGCCTTCCATCGATCAAAATGTGGTCGATTTTGGATTTGGACTGTTGTTGTTTGTGAGGATGTGCTGAACATGCGCATATTCTTGGAGACGGCAAAATCGATTCCGTTCATTAGCCGGCGTGCAATAAACTTTCCTATGACCAATTCTCCTGGTCAACCTGAGCAGCAGCTCCTCCTTGGGGAGCTTGGTGTGTGAAATGAACTTCACCTCGGAGCTCACTTCCTTCGTGGGGGAAGTAAATTACGAAGTGCCCTGCCAGTCGTTGTCATCTGGGGTGAGATAGGTCTCGTCGTCCATCACCACCGCCACGTCGCGATTCGTCGGGAAAATTGAGTTGACCATCTTATTCAACCGCTGCCGCTGCGTCATTGCCTGCAGCTCCGAAACCAGTGGACGTGACATCCGCATCCTGACATGTATGTTCATGTTCGACAGGTACTTTTTCACTGTTTGGCCGGTTGAACCGACCTCTCGACCAAGCGCACGCAGCGATGTAGCTACTTTTCCCTCGATCTTCCTCTTCAGCATCCTTTAGAGCTTCTTGTCGCTCAGGGTCATCGGCCGTCCAGAACTGAGCTCTGATTGTTGACTAATAGTGCAAAGATGTTGTAGAACGGGCGTATCCGGCGTCCACATAGTGCCGCAAGATGTCTGTTTTCGACACGGCGGGTGTCGTTCTTTGAACGCGCCCACTTCTGAACGGAGTTGCTTCACTGTTTTTGCCATCACGGTTAGATTTCGACTGATAGAGCTTAAAATTTTGTCTGCTGATTCATGGGTTACTATGATTGATGCTGCATGGGTAGTTTCGTCAGTGCGGGTGAAGGTAAACCCGTGAAAAATTGGAATTTATGTACATTTTTTTTAATGCAAACGTTAGGCTAAGGAATCTGATCAACAACTTGTACATTCTGTATTCTATTCGCCCCTGCCCAACTCTGTTCTTCTACATTTTCTGCAGCTCCTGGAAACCTCATGCAGCACTGTATTTTGTGTGGCAAATTCAGTAAGCCTTATGAATGACCGACACCATCAACGACCAAACATATTAGGCATAATGCCTCCAGAAGCGCCTGCTGTCCTTCCTCCGGTCCCACAAAGGTGACTCTTTGTAGATCTGGAATAGTGCCATTACCCGAAACCGGAGTGGTACGGGGCCAACGATGTTGTTGTTGTGCCAAAGGAGGCTAATCCACCAAACTCGCCAGAACTTTGCCCAATAGCGAAGTACTGGGCTCTAGCTAAGAGGAAGCTCTTCGAAACTAATAAGAAAGCAAATGGTACCGATGAGTTCAAGAAGAAGATGGCTGGAACCTAATCGCGGGTGTACCACAGAAAGTTCGAGAATTTTAGAGAAAGAAGGATTAACATCTTAATCAACTGTTTCTAATGTAGGTATAACTTGTTCTTGTTTTGTTTCTTAATTATCGAGATTTTCAGCCTTGGGCTGGTTCATCTCCAGTCGTTGTCACTCTAACACCACTTTTGGGCATTTTCGTAACTTCTCCGGGGGTGGGATTCAAACTCGTGACTTTGACGTGAGAGGTATGGATGCTAATCAATACGCCGGGGTCGCCCCCCGTAGATATAACTCCACCAAGGCTGTTTTTGGCAAGTATTTGACCTCTTGTACCTTATACCATTCCGGGACGGATTTCGCATAGTGACAAAAAGCCAAATTAGGCCAAAACGGAACTGGAGAGTCGTGGCTTCTGGTAAACGGTAGCAACCGCTTTTGCAGACATTCTTTCTCGTACACATATGGTACACGTATGATTTTGACTTCCCAACTTTGCGAGCCACGTTTCGCACAGAAAGATTGGGATTTTTCTCAAAAATGGCTACCACCCTATTGTTTATTTGTCGGAAGCATACTTTTCGATTTGTTCCACTTCCAACCTTACGATCCACAGCCAAGCGCAGGTCAAATTATTTTCAAACACAAAACACGGTACTCTTCGGTAGTTTTAGTTTCTTGGCAAGATCGCGTACCTATAAATTCGAATTTTGCTGTCGGACGTACAAAATGCTTTTGCGCACTTCCACATGATTCGACGCCATTTTTACTGAATGTAACAATCATCTAAACAAGTTGCACTAGAAAGTGGAGAGTTTCAGCTGTCATGTAAGTGAAACGTTTCAGCGTTCCTTTAAATAATTCAAAATCTACACTGAGAGAAAATTGACCGATATTTAACGTGGACAGACTTTAGTGAGTAGAATGGTCATATTTTACAAAGCATCGGAATAAACTAAATGCATTTGAACTACAGCCTCTCACTAACTGTGAGGATGACTTTCTCATTGCGAGTATAAGGTAAATTTCACGTTACCAAACTGGCTCTCAAGAGTTTGGACGGATTTAAACCAACAGTAATGATGCTGTTGATGCCACTAACGTAGTGTAATGGTAGAATTTCTGTGAAAAAAAACAAGGTAAATTTTAAGTAACGCTTGTAAACCGATTTAATCCCACAGTAAAGGTCGGTATCGTGTTCGGAAGAAATTTATTTTTCTATCGCAAACCAATGTTAAATTCCGTATACTGAAACGGAAAAGTAAAGAATCGAAAAGAACAAAAATTAAAATTGGAATTTGTAAGGTTTCCACGCAAACTAATGGAAGCTGTCACTTTTACTTTCTGCTCGATTATTCCGTTAGTGAAGTTGACATTTCGTTCCATGCAGATCAGTAGTCAAAATTCCGTAACCTCTGTACTTTTTAGGTCGATACTGGCCTTAAGATTTCTTTTTTTGGCCTCTCATAAAGCGTGATGAAGGTTTTTCTTTGGGAAATATTTAATATTTTAAGTTACTGATTTTAACCAACTAACACCAACTTCAGGATGCTGTTCGGATTCCTCATTGATAAAACACTTCCAGTTTGTACAATTTCATTTTACAAACAAGTTTACTGCTGGAACTAATTTGTCTAATGTGTCTCATTTCTAATCCACCTTAAATTACGATTGAATGATTTGGTGAAATTAGACTGTCTAGAAGATTTTCGTGCCTTCTGGAAACGTTATCCTTTTACCAACGTCGGTGATGCAATCGGGACCGTAGTAACCGTGGTACTAGTGGTAATCGTGACTGCTACTTGCCACCCCAGTGGACCTGGGTTCAATCCCAGCCGAGGTTGGTGAGATTTTTCTGAGGCATAAAAATCTCTGTTCACGTCTTCCTCTGGAAAGGAAGTAAAGCCATAAGTCCCGGCACATGTGTTGATGAGTGCAATATTTAGAGTGATGGTGCCTCCCTCCGCTGGTGAACCAGCCCAAAGCATAAAACCACCTTAATATTGAAAAAAGAACAAGAACTTTATGCTTCTATTGATTGACAAGCTCTTGTGTTTTACAATGGATATATCCTTATTATAAACATGGAACCTCAGGAATGGACAGTAATCTCTGCTAGAACCAAAGATGTGAAGAGAAAGTATTGATAGGTCCGTTGGAGTACGGCAGGTTGTTAAATTAGAAGCAGTCGAATTTCAACTGCTTCTATTCAATTTCACAGCCTGGCGTACTCTAACGGACCTATCAATACTTTCTCTTCACATCTTCGGTTCTAGCAGAGATTGCTGTGCACTAATAGGGTCTCATATTGATAAGAAGGATATGTCCAAAAACATTATATTTGATTACGTACTTCACGAAATAAATACATAATTAGTAGAATGTCTTCTGTTTTTTCTCAACGGGGGAAGAATTTGACTATATTCCATGACCTAATTATCTCCAATCTGCTCAAACAATTGCAATATTTATTGATGAAGTGATATAGAAATATTTTAATTTTAGATAACTCAATGCAGACGTCTTCCAAATAAGACAGATCGACAAGTAATCGGTGAGAATCCCCCTGGAACCGATGCTATCCAGCAGATCTACCAATTTTTAAGGCAATACAAATTCAGTTTTTGAAGTTAAAAACTAGAATGGACAGCCCATGGGGTATGGGGTTGTACGAAAAGTTGACGTAGGACTACGAAGCAATGTGCAATCTAGATCGCTTGATTGTTTAAAGAGTGACTAAAATTGGTTTCGTTCCAAATCGAATTCCCATACACTAAACATTTCGCACTACAACCTTAGTTATTTGATATCGCCTGTCTTGGTATCTAAATTCATACATAGGTTATCAAATTTTAACAAACAATGCCCCAAGGGCTGAACTGAAAATTTCATGTAAAACATAAACACTTTAAACACACCAAACACATAAAATTAAACAAATCTGAAGAGCCCAATGGGCTAAAGCACTTAAAATGTAAAAATTAGTATGTGAGACGAATGAATGGAAATATATATGACATATGATATCAAGATACTCTATATCAAGTAATATACCTTGCGGTGCGAATGAGTTTTGTTCATTTGGGAAACTTTTACTCAAGATGTTGGTTTCATTCACCTCCAATTGCATACGGTTTCTACTAGGCCTATGTGTGTACAACACTGCTAAAAGTGCAAATGTCAAAAACATTACGGCTTCGGCACATGAAAGATGTTTTTCACAATCGACCACCCCGAAACACAGCTTTCGACATTCCCATACACATGTCAACTTTCTTTTCCAGATGTTTTGTTGGCCCTTAAAAGGGCCATTTTGGGTTCGAGGCAGCAGCTACTGCCACCACCTCATTTCGTCATGAAGCTGGTTTACCTGATCATGGCTTCGGTTCGCTCAGAAACCTCGTGTTTGGCTAGGTCTCTCGGTAACATGATCGAAAGGCAGTTTGAATTTCCAGAGACGTCAGGGCCATCCGCCAATTGATTTAAGTTAGTCGGGCAGCTACGCTTTCAATCCGCTCGGAAATGTCATTTACGAAGCTGTTTATAATGCTTATTGCTTTGGAGGAAACGACAGGATCGGGTTAAAATACTTCAGCACCTGCTAGATGAAGTGCTATAGGGCCTGTTCATAAACCACGTAGACTCATACGTGTTCATAAACCACGTAGACCCCCCCCCCCCCTACGTAGACTTTTCTCCGTACAATAATGTTTTGAAATTTTGTATGGAGCGTAGACTTTAGTCAAACTCCCCTCCCCCACCCCCCAGAAAAGTCTACGTGGTTTATGAATAGCCTCATACGTTTACTTCTTTCAAACCTTGCTAAAGATGGTTGTGGTCTGTTTGGGGATTTAAAATCTATTATTGCCGATAGACGTCTAGGTCGAAATAGTGCTAATTGAACGAAAGACCAGCATTGGGAAGTAAATATGTAAGAATATTCTTTTGTAACTGTTTAGATAGCATTTGGTGGCCCTAAAAATAACCGTTTGGTTTTAATAATGATACGGCCCTAGTTTTATTTTCTACGATGGTTGAACCACATACCTTGCAGCCAAATTTATGCTGCGACATTTTAGTTGGACATTCTCAAAATATTTGATTCCTATCGAATGAATGAAATTTCAAACAGCACAAGAGATATATTCAACCAAACAAACTCTTTAATAAGCAAACTGATTTGGTCGTACTGAAAAGGTGGGAAATAGTTGACGGGGGAGAAACATTATTCACGGTTAAACTTGGGGTTTCTTCTTGGTATTCTTGGTTCAGCTCCTCGTCGGTGCGGGTGGCCATTCGAGGTGACGTGTGATGATTCTTGTCCCGTTGTTGTCACGTGCGGCTTTTCCCATCAACTCGTAGGCTTCAGCAGCTTTCTTTCTCGCAGCGATGTTGCCGGGAGCATCGGCCCAAACAGCCAACTGCACCAACTTCTCTGGATAACGAATGCTCGCCAGTGCATCCTCCAGTATGGTCGCACGCCTACTGCGTTGCTACAGCACATTTTGCTCTGCACAGAACTACGACTACCGTAAGACTGAATCAAATTTTCATTCAACGAAGTCAATGTGATACTAAGTGCATCAAAGAGGACGAACTTCAGTTATTAGGCCACAATAATTAGTTTCAATTAGTGCCCGCTAGACGGATGATTTTCTTAACAGAAATATTCCTAATTTGCTAGCCACTGCCAGCAACTAATCCGGTATGCACAACTAGGAACTAAAACGAACTCAACCACTTAGTCTAGTCGGTCTCTGGTCGCAATTCGGCTCGAATTATCCCTTCTAAAATTTCGTTCGATAGTTGTTCAACGGTCTTTGTGATATACTCCGGGACGCGGCGTAATTGAACTACAAACCGACAAAAGAAAAATTCTACCAAACAAACTCTTTAGTTAATAATCTGATTTGGTCGTCCTGAAAAGGACGGATTTAATTGACGAGGGAGAAATAGTTTGCGATTCCCCTAGGGTTGTTTGTCTCGCCACGAGTGGCTTTTTCCCGCCAACTCGTAGGCTTCAGCAGCCATGTCTCTCTCAGCGAGGTTGACTGGAGCATCGGCACCAACAGCCAACTGTACCAACGCCTTTATGCACTCCCGCTTCACTTTACTCAATTTCTGAGTACAATTGTATGCTATCTCTTTTACTCTCACGGAAATGTTTGTAAGAAGTGGATCTAATCAAAAATTGAGTTGATCCACAGTTTAACGAAAATTGAGTAACATATCCGTGAGGGAAACAGAGATAGCATACAATTGTACTAAAAAATTGAGTAGAAAGAAGTGGGAGTGTGGGCAACAACTGCTCGCCAGTGCACCATCCAAGGTGCTTGCTGCTGCTAACTGGGGTCCTACCACTACTGCGCAGCTCCACGACTGTTGTAAGACTGAATCAAAATTCTGCTAAAAGCTGGTATGTTATGGCGTCGGATGCTATTGCACAAAAGAAGGCGGTACCAACGAAGGTAGTGTGATACAAATAGCATCAAAGGGGACGAACTTTAGTTATTGTGCCACAATAATTAGTTTTAATTACCGTACGCAAGACGGATAATTTTCATAACAGAAATATGCTTTGCCATCACCAGCAACTAAACCGCTATGCACAACTAGGAACTAAAATGAACAATGTCACAATGTCTACTTCAGATAACCAATAGAAAAATTCAACCAAACTCTTTCATTGGCAAACTGATTTGGTCGTCCTGAAAAGGACGGATGTACTTGACTTGGTCTTCTTGGTTCAGATCCTCGTAGTTGCTGGTGACCATCTGCAGATGACGTGGGACAATCTTTGTCTCTTTGTCACGGGTGACTTTTTCGCGCCATCTCGTAGGCTTCAGCAACGAGTTTGACGGGAGCATCGGCACCAACGCTTCTCAGAGCACTGCTCGCCAGTACACCCTCAAATGTGCTTGCTGCCGCCGACTGCGTTTCCTCCCATCGGGAGATCCGCGCAGCCCCAATGCTGCCGAACGAATGAGGCATTTGTTTACCGTTTTTTTTTTTTTACCGTTTAATTTAATCTTTATTTTTCAGTTCGTGTTTAAACATATGCATTTTTAAGTGAGTTACAAATGAATGTTTTCAACCTTTAAGTTTCGTTTACATCGATGATGGTTGTTTGTTTTTCAGGTGGCTTTGTGTGTTTGTCTGCTTGCATGGCAATGTAGTTTTAATTTGATAACCTACTTAACCTAATAATTTGATAATTTTTCCTAGTCTACTATCGCTCGGATGAGCGGGCTCTCGGAGTGACGGCAATTGTCCATGAGTGCATCGATAGACATTTCGATGCGGTCTTTAACTGTCCTGAATTCGGCGGCACGATGGAGCTCGCTGGTTCTCGTTCTGGGCCTGTACCAACTTGTGGATCAAGCCGTCGTGCCAGACGTTGTCGAAGGCCTTCTCCACATCCAGAAGAACCATGGCCGTGTTGGTGGAAAGTGCGTTGTTGCGGTGGATGATATTTTCCACTCGGACCAGCTGGTGGACGGTAGAGTGACCCCGTCTGAAACCGAATTGCTCCGGTATTATGACGTGGTTCTCGTCGACGTGCAGCATCAGCCGCTGGAGGATGAGCTGCTCGAACAGTTTGCTGACAGCCGACAGCAACGTGATAGGCCGGTAGCTTGTAGGGCAGTCGGGTCCTTTCCAGGTTTCAGGATAGGGATAACTTTCCTACCTTCCACCTCGTCGGAAAATGGTCCAACTAGAAGCATCTGCTGAAGATTCCCGCCAGAAAGCGGAACGCCTTACCGGAAAGCTTCTTCAGCACCAGGTTGAAAATGCCGTCATTCCCGGGGGCCTTCATATTTTTGCCGCGTTTCACTGCAGCACTGAACATCGTTCTCCATCACGATGCCGACAAATGGAGCGGCGTCGACATGCTCATCGAGCCGGCGGATGGTTCGTTGGACTGTAGCTTCGTTGGGACTCGCCATGCTGGCACCGAGGTTGTGCGCTTCGACGAGCTTGTTGGCGATGGCGTTGGCCTTCTCCAACGGAGATACCAGAATGCTACCGGTGTTGTCCTTCAATGGTTGGACTGCTTTCGGCCTCTGCTTTAAAACTTTCGCCACCTTCCAGAATGGCCGGGAGTGGTCGCTCATTTGGGCGATGCTGCTGGCGAACTGCATGTTCCTGATGGTCGCCATTCGGTCCCTAATCAGGTGGCTGAGGATGGAGAGCTCTTCTTTCTTCATCAGGCATCCGGTTCGTTGGAATTGCCGGCGGACAGTGTTTCGCTGCTGGATAAGCTGCCGAGTGTAGGGGTCAATTGTGGTGTATTGCCGCCTCACCGGTACCCAGTGGATGCAATGAGGCATTTGTTCGGAAATGTGCCTTTTATCATGGCATCGGGTACCATTGCATGAACAAAAGGGGATATCAACTAAAGCAATGTGAATCAAATTCATTAAAAGGGGAGGGGAATCAGATGTTTCGCCAAACACTAGCGTGAAACAGAATCTACCTCTTGAGAACAAAGAATAATAAGAAGAAGACGATGGGAGACGTCTCTTGCTTAGATTTGAAAACTGTGCTAGGAAATTTGGTTAATTTACTCTGCGAATCGAAATTATAAGACATCACCTTACATTTACGTTATTTTTTAAAAATTAATGTTAAAAATCAATAAACTTGATTACTAAAACTGATACGTAGAATTATTTCCAATCGATTGGAGCAAACGATATGAAAATCGTTTATGCAACGACTTAGTTATTATCGCTCAAAATCTCCAAAACGACCCGTACCGCGGTCGATTTCAGAAATTTTAGAACGGCGCCCCAGTATAGAAATGAAAGACGTAGTCCTACGTCAAAAAATAATTCTAGGAAAACAAACTCCACCTGGACTATATCTTTCGTCCCCTTCAATCAAAATGCTCTCGGAAATGCACGTGTCAATGGTGCTCTTAATCTTCGCGAGCTGAACTAACTATGTGACGGAATTCATTTCGTTTCAAGAATGCTTTCAACTGAAAAATGTGTTCACCAATCCTCCCCATTCACTTCAGCTCAGTATGTTAAAGAGAAAATAACTGCACGTAGTGCGATAGGCGAACATTCATGCAGAACACATAAATCTGCAGCCGCCATGAAAAAGAGAGTGGAAAAAAGGCACCCGCCACTAAATCAGTCCCATGTCCCTCCAAGCTTATGCCGTCGTTCCGTCCGTCCGTCCAATGTCGTCGTCCTCGTCGTGTCCGCTGCAAATGTAGTGTTGGAATATGTGCCACCGTGGAAACATCATCAATCTCTACTATAACTTTTTATGTTTTGCCGTGTGCATCGCCCATTTAGGCTCTCATTTTTATTCAACAAAACAAATTGAGGATTTGCCCTGACGTTTTCCGAACCACCGCCAGAGGGCAGTTTGATCCTAACGTTTGGCCCTAACCGAGATGAGAGATTGATTTTCCACCTATTGAATTCACGGGAATACCATTTTCCTTCATCTCCAGAGTTGTTGATTGTCGTGAATCCAAGTGGAACAATTGGATTACTGTCAAAGACAATCGCCCTTGCTTGGTTGGCGAAATGGAAAGAAAATTGATTTCGAATGTAATGGATTGTTGACGTAGAGATGACCTTCATACTATACTTTTCGATTTGTTAGATAATCTCGTTAGCACGAATCAATGTTCCAGATAAGGTCCATTTTTGAACGTTGACCCTCGTCTGCGGAAAAATGACAGCAATGGCTATATTGAACTGAGATTTCGAAAATGATGGATATCTTGGGGCGATGTCGACATGGGTTCGACTCAAATTTCGAATGTCAAAAGTGGAATCATCGTTGACATTAGCATTTGTACACAGTCAGTTCAGTTCACCGTGGAATGGTAGAGTAGGAGTTTACTGGGTGTTTGAAAAGCTTGTTCAGTTGGTTCGGTCCAATTTTCGTTAGCCGTAAGACATCAATAATACCATTCTACCCCATTCGATGCTGTTTGTGCAGATGAAAAGTTTGTAGCAGATTATTTGGAAACAGTCCGTAGAAAGAAAACAGATATCTCCATGGAGCAACAACACTCTTGCGCTTTCATGATCTCATACGGTGCCATCCTAAATGTTTTTACAGTAGCATTTAGGCGTTTTAAAACAACGAAATTGCTCTTTTCAAAGACCATCCCCACCGCGGTGGGCTCCTCGGTCCTCGGGGGAGCAGTTAAGTGTGGGAAGCTAACTTTGGTTTTAATCATGTTTACCTACCGTTGGGTTCAAATAACTTAGTTTTGGGTAAAATTTTACACAAAAGTAAATAACTTGTACCCATCGGAAGGTAAACATGTGTAGACCCAAAATTGGCTTCCCACCATTAACTGCTCCGCTGGGTTCTTTTTTCTTAGCGTGTGAGTAATGTTTTGATGACAGAGAACATTCCAATTTTGATTTAGCCACCCACTTTAGCTCCGGTCGTTGATAAAAAGGTAACAAAATAGGACTCAGCTTTATTCTGCACCGGTCTACTTTGTTTCGTTTCGCTCAACATTTCGTGCAGTGTAAAGCTGTTTGACGTTTACGGAACCAGCCCACTTCATTATATTTTTGTTTTGTTTATAATTCCTGAATGTTTTTTAGTCACGAGCTTGCAAACAAATATTTTTGAAATGGAGAGTTTCAAGGTGTTTGTGGAATACTTGAGCTCAATTGACGATGAATTCGACGACCTTGTGTTCAAGCAGCAGTTAATATCCCGTGCACATACAGCGGCGACTGCACATTCAAGGGCTGGAGGATCTCATCCCGGGAAAGGAGCAATCATAAGAGATTTGCAGATTAGGGAGCTCAACGGTTGTCCAACGACTATTTACGGAAGACCCCGTTTACACGGACGAACAGTAGGAGGTTGTTCTTGCGAATTAACGAGGCAGTCAAACAAAACGAATATTTCGTTCAGAAGCCTGATGCCACAGGAAAGATGGGGTTGGCGACCTTGCAGAAATGCACGGCAATTAGCGTACGGTTCTCTGTCGGATGCTACTAACGAATACGTCCCCATGGGAGAGTTTACTGCGCGTCAATGTCTTCGGGAGTTCTGCGAGACCGTTGATAACATCCTTGGAGAAGAATACCGTCGGTCTCCAAACCATGCGGATCTTCAAATATTGCTACGATTCGGAAGAAAGCGAGGTTTCCAAGGAATGTTGGGTTCTCTGGACTGTACCCATTGGAAGAACTATCAGACTGCATGGGCAGTTCAATACACAGACTTTTGAAATCCCTGGAGCAAATAATGCCTGCTCACGTCCTGTCTGGTATCAGCTTGTTTGCGTCATGGCATACTTGATCAATTTTCTTTAGACTGCGTTGATTTTCTACACAATTCATAAAATTTAGTTTTTCCATAGTTTCCCAATTTTTCATTGAAATGAACTGATACGTCATCGTATCCATCGTCCCTCGTGTGCCAGAGTGAGGGACTCTGAACCCTACTCCTCTAAACTCCACCAAGAGTCTGACGTTGCCTGTATCCCCCGGACTCCACTGGAAGTGACTACTTCGGGAGGAGGCTATGCTCATTCACTTCTCTTGTTGCCAGGCCTAGCTAGTCGCGCTAGTTCGCTGATCTCATCACCATAAAACTTCTGCTGCTGCGCACTCCGGTTGTAGATGTACTACTCTTCTTGTTGACCAGTTGGATGCCGAGGTCGGTCCAGCGATTCCGGTTGGAGGGTGACTACCGGTTCACTGGCGCCCCGATGACCCTGAACTGGCGGTTTGTCACAATCGGTGCTACTCGACATACTCCCCGACGGTGGAGATAGCATACTCCAGCGGAGGGTTCCCCGACCAAAGAATATCTCCCGAAACCGTTAACGAACGCGATATGCTTGCTTCAATGTTGTCCAGTAGTGTCGAGGTCGGTGCAGCGATTCCGGTTGGAGGATTGCTTCCGGTTCCCTGGTGCCCCGACGACTCATGCCGGTGACTCGCTACGGACAGCACACATGTTTTGAACAATGTTGTCCACGTTTACGTCGTCACCGACGATGGATCTCATGCTGTTTCGCACGTTCTCGAACCGCTGACATTCTAAGACAACGTGCTAAGGCGTTTCCTCTGCATACCCACTGTACTGCCACTTCCGTAAGGTTTTATCTCGGGCAGTTCTTCGGACACCTCTTGTACCCCGGTCTCTATAGGCTCTTTTTTGTTTCTTTTTTTGTTCTACAAGTATACAAAAATATTCGCTCCTCTGCCAAAAACAGCCAAACCAAATGTAGAAATCTGTGTGGTGATGCTTTCCAGAATATTGCAGACCTCTAATAAAACTGTTGAAATTAATAGACAATACTTTAAATAGCTGTAATATTATTGAAATTCTGCATATTCTATATCTATTGTATGAAAATAAGAACAGGTGTCGAATTAAAATTTAATATGCTACTACTAGTGGGTTCAAATGGACTTCTGGTCCACATCACCCCTGGCAACACTGGTTTGCATCTTTCCCGTTTGGGTGAAGATCCAGATAAGCCCTGGAACCTGGTAGTTATTAAGCTACCACAAGGTTTTGCCAATGCCCAGGGATGCGGATCCGTCAATCTGTTCTGGAGTTAAATCAAGACAAAAGAAATGCAAACTCATTTTTGTATATAGAATAATTAGTTAATTAATTAATCAATTAATTAATATGAAGCTTTCTCAACAATTTTTCCAATTAGTAAGTCCCGTTCTGTTTTGCTTGGCCAACTACAATGACGGATCATGAAGATTGACGGATCATGAAGATTGCTTTTGCTTTGATTACAATTATTCTAATTCAAGTCATCTGTCTGTATGTCTGTGGCTCAGTCTGTGGTATGAGAAGCATCGATTTACTTGACTTATGCTCTCGAATTGTGTAGCTCGATAAATTGTAAGGTTCCTTGGATGTGGCACAGCTGACAGTGCTTTTTTTCAAACGCACATTTGAACAAAATTCTGGTGTAAGCTTTCCAAAATAAAGAGCCGCACCTCAGCAACTGCCGCATTGCATTCTTTCATAAAGACGCGAAACGCGGTTGTTCGTTTGCTCAAAGCAGCGCTGCATGGAATGTCTGGCAAATGCGAGAATACAAAATAAAAGATTTAGAAAATCGTCAATGAAAAATGTCGATCGAATTTTACGATTAGACTTACGCAAAGCGCCCAGTACAGTGTTTCGTTTTTATTGTGAATGACAGATGCAGTCAGTATTCATTCATTCAGCTGCAGCAAGTGTGTAATCAGTGAAAAGTGTTCGTCCATTCAAAATTTGAAAGTGTTTTTGAAAGTTGATTCTAATAAAGTAACCACCGGGATCATGGATCGACGAGAACTGTTTTAGTCGCTGTAAAATGCTTTCACAACACTGCCAGGCTGATGCTGTTGTGTTATGGAATGAGTGGAAAGATAAGGAACAACAGGTGCTTGAAGAAAAAGTGAAAGATAAAGATAAAGAGTTGGAGGGACTACTATTGAAAAAGCAGGGAAACTGATGCAGCTCTGGGGCAAATCTTTGTGCACGGTTAAAGAACCTGTTGTGCGATCAGCATCTGTACTAAACTAGCACTCCAAGTACGGGAGCCGGATGTCTCCGTTCAAGCTTCAACGTCATCGACTGCGAAACGCCCTGCACCAGCGCAAGAGAATCTGAAAGCTCAACTTGATGATGTTAACTCCCAAGTTCTGTTTTTGTCTGAGCGAAAGTGTTCAGGTTTGTTGACTGAAAAGAATGTGTGAAGCTTCAAAATCTAAGGAATAAAAAATCAACCTGGAGAAAAGCATAAAACTCAAAGCGGACGAAAAAAAGGCAACAGAAGCATCGGGATAAGGCAAAGCAAGCAAAATTGCAGTTGATCAAAGACATTCCAGAAGCAGGTATTTTTTATAATAAGACTCAATATATTTTGGTGCATTCTTACTAGAACGTTTAGAAACATTTTTTTTTTTCAACACTTCGAATTGCAAAAAGTGTGTGTCCGTTTGTTTCTTTTAACATTTTCAGCAAATTGACACGAAGACTTTGCAATCTCTTGCAGTGGCGCGACGTAAATTTGTCAACCCGACCCAACCGAGCCGAGAGTTGCCATTTGAAGACAAATTAGCAAAACAAGTTGAAAAGTTATCTTCGTCTGGAAGACTTTCATTTCAATTTGAGTATTTCCGATTTATTTTTTAAGTGTTATTTGCTAATTTCACGTTTATTGTGATATGTTGTAAAAATATGAGTGCATAAAACCCCGTGGAAGGAATTGGACGCAACAAGACGACGAAGTGCTTTGCTTGACTGGATGACTGCAAGACACAATCGTTGGGACAAACCAGAACTTCGAAAACCTGTACGGAAGAGTGTTCAAACTATACACTGCACGAAATATTTAGCGAAACGAAACCGGTGCGAGAATAAATTTGAGTCTTAATGTGTTACCTTTTAATGAACGACCGGTGCGAAAGTGGGTGGCTAAATCAAAATTGGAACGCTCTCAGTCATCAGAACCCAGATACGGTGGGGATGGTTTAAAGGAACTACGAATGACTACGTTCGAAGATATTGCTTTCTTTGTTGCCGGAGATGTAGCAACTTGAGCTCAAGCAGCAGTTAGAGCACGAGCAGAGAATTCTGGAAGCTCAACTAAGCGCGGAACAGGAGATCCAAAAAAAAACTAGATGCGATCCTGATCCAGTTCAAGAAAAGCGTTAGCAGAGTGAACGCTGTAAACAAACCAAGAAGGCGTGGTTGGCGGAACGGGAGAAGAAAATCCGTAGCGGAAAGTGGAGAAGTGGTTGAGCGATCACAGCAAGAAATTGTTCGAGAAGTCGTTGACCACAGAATTCCGTGGAGCTTACCCTAAATGTGCAGACCCGTTGGGAGCGAGAGCAGGTATATGCACTGTGGGCAGGATTGCCATTAGTTTTTGAAAAATATCTGGCATGTCACAAATAAAAAATCTGGCAAAATCTGACGATACATGGAAATGTAAAAACCTGGACTAACAATTGAAAAGCGTCAAAGAGGTTTAACAAATGTTGATAGGCCTTTCACAAATGTTGTCCCAAAATGAGTCATTGTTTGACTCGTATGCTCGCATACTTCAATATCAGACAAGCGTGGAATTACACTATTTGACCAATGCCAAATATTTGACGCACAAAATAGCTACGAAAGGTTTTCAGTGGACGCAAATCACTTGAGGCTTAATGGAGTGGGATTGAACGACGCTTCTTTTTTTAATCTGTAATAATTTCAAAAAGTCTGGCTCTATGCAGGGTTTCTGTTTTTGTCTTATGGTCGTGTCTGGCAGTGTCAGATAAATCTGGCACAATGGCACGCTTGTCTGTGGCCGAATCCTGGGAAGAAAGAGCCGATGGCGAACGGGAAGAATAATGCGAGAAGTATGCGACAAATGTATGGAAAGCTGAAACTTTTTCGTAGCCACCGTTGGCTGCCAACTTACGAGAATATACAATGATAAGTTAGGTTACATCAAGCTAAATTCTAATCAAACGGATAACAACTGCAGCAGATAAACCATAAGACGAACGATCATGGCTATCTTTGGTATGTACAATGTACATCAAGCTGACAGAACACAATGGAAGCACAACATTCAGAAAGTCGCCAGATTGGGATAGGAACAATTGGCAGACATGTCATAGGAATGCCGGCGAACAATACCGCAATAATGATGCTTGCTTCAAATGCAGTGGGAACAAGACGCAAATATTCACGACGAGAAAAAAGGTTGGGGCAAATGAAGTAAGATCTCGATTCTGTGGATCACTCATGTTACGAAACGTCACATGAACATTCAAGAACGTAATGGGATTCTTTTAATTTATAGTAAATTCTGTCTTTCTTTTCTATTCTTTATTATCCATTGTCAGTGAGGTTGATATGTACACACAAATTGCAATGATGACAATAATTTTGAAATGTTTGTACATAGAACATTTTTCCATTGATCCCTTGCGCTGATCTGGCCGGGTTGACGTGCCGCAAGGGCTCAGTAGGGATTCTCTAACAAGACCAGAAGCTAAGAGTCAGTTCCATTGTGGTAATATAACATTCATTTGTTTTTCTACTGTGGTAATCTACATATTTTTTCAGCATTTCAGTATGTCAACTTGTCTCACAGGGAAGTGAGTGGCTGCGACTGAAGATCGTGTTCAAGCATGGTATATTTTCCATTCTCATTTGATTATTAATTTCAGCACGCTCTTTAACACATAACCCTAAACAATAAACTTAGCAGCAGAGCATGTTCGAGGATTCGGACTAAATTTGCTCGAAGTAGGAAGTACAGTATTGGCAAGGCAGCGGGGGTGGAAATTCTGCTGACACAAATAGCGTTCGGATCAGTGGTGGATAGCCCAGGCAGAGGCACGAAGCGTCAAGAAAGTCAAGTCAAGAAAAACCCAAAAGTAACTGTCCGTTAGATCCCGGAAAACCCTTCAGCTAGCAGTTTCTGGTAAAACTGTTCGTCATCGTCTTGTAGTACAGAGGCTGATTAACAATTTTGCCCGGAAGCGCCCATTTATCAGCAAGGCAAACAAAGCCAAACGGCTCAGGTATGCTATTGAGCTGGTAAGCCCGTAGAGTTATGGAAAACGGTTCTCCGGACGGACGAATCAAAATTCGATCTTTTTAATCGAAAGCGTCGGGTTCGTGTGTGGTGCTGATCGGGTAAGAAGCTTCAGGAGCGCCACATCCATGGCACGGTGAAGCATGGAGGAGGAAATGTGATGGTCTGGGGGTATTTTTCGTGGAGTGGACGGCAGTGACGGCAGATTCCTAAATCAACGTCTTGCGAGAAAATCTCGAGGTTTTGCTGATCCAGACGTGTCTTGATGAGAGATTTCAGCAGGACAACGATCCGAAGCATGCTGCCGAGAGGACCAAGTCTGTATTCTGGTCTTGTCGAATCAAACCGCTGGAATGGCCTTCACAAAGCCCGGACCTCAACCCAATCGAGAATTTGTGGGCGATTCTAGATGCCAGGGTTGACAAAACTGGTGTTACCAATTCATCTTTTTGAAGCCCTGAAGCCCACCTGGAAAGAGCTGGATCAACAACACCTAAGCAACCTGGTGGAGAGCATGCCGAAGGGCCTGCAGCTGGTCCTGAAGGCCAAAGAAGAATGCTTTTCTTTTACTTAAAACCATCTTCCTTTTTTTCATTCCATATGTAAAACTTGAAAAGAATATGAAAAGTAAGATATCAAAATAAGACCTTTTTACTTGAATTTGAACCGAGTAAATGAGAAATTCGAAAAATGATGAGGAGGGAACTTTATTTTGCCTATCAGTGTATCTTAATCAGCTTGGTTATTGTATTTTATTTACGTTGTGTGGGTCTTTTGTTTCTAATTTTTTAGTTGATTATGTGTTTATGATCCTGACTGGATTTTTTGAGATATAATTACGTTGCCTTCCCGTGCGTGGAACAACCTCCTCAATGATCTCTAATAATATTTTATAAAATAAACCTCCGCTGCGTGGTTAACACTTTCTTCATTCTTTAGAACTGGTTGCCAATCTACATTATTCAATTTATGTCTCATATTGTCATAGTTAGTCTTGTTATAGTCCAAGGTTTTCACGTTATAGCATTCAACAAAACCAATTGTTTATTTCGCAATCATAGAGTTATATCTACATTAGAAACAGTTGATTAAGATATTAATCTTCCTTTCTGTAAAATTCTCGGACTTTCTGTGGTACACCCGCCTTGAGGTTTCATACGGTGTCTGCAGATACGTTCGCCATGACGATACTCCATCTTCTCTTAGAATCATCGGTACCATTTGCTTTCTTCTTAGTTTCGAAGAGTTTCCGCTTAACTAGAGCCCAGTACTGATAATCTGGACAGTTTGGTGGATTGACTGTTTTTTGCACGTATTTGACCTCTTGTAGCTTATACCATTCCAAGTGGCCTCTGATTAACGGTAGCTACATTCTTTCTCGTACACATCCTTATTGATAGTGCCGGTAGAGACGAAATTTTTAGATTGTCAACCACAACTACATCAAATACTTCTTCTTTGTCCAAAAATGCTCGGCAACGGCATTCGTTTGCATTGCGGTATAAAAAGCCAGACCCGGAAGCTGTTTAAAGTCGTCGGGTACGTACAGGGTGCGGCAGAAAATAATGCGAAAATGTTCAAACTTGAGTATTGGGTTAATTCGTGCTAGCTGACTAATTTCTGTCGAAAGTGTACTTGTTTATGCTTATTATCAAGTGCTGCATCCAAACATTCTATTTGTTTTATTGCAAATTCGTCAAAATGTTCGCGAAAGAAGTGATCACCAGTTTGTTGCTCGCCCAGAAGAAGCCGAAAGAGATTGCCATGGTGGTAGGGTGCCATTTGGCAACAGTTTACCGCATAAAAAAGTCCCTGCAGGATGGTCCTAAGCAACGGAAGCCGGGAAGCGGACGTCCGCGCTTTACAAATCGGTCCGTGCTAAAATTGCTCGCAACCCGGTGCGAACCATAAGAAAACTTGCAAATGAAGCCAATATTTTGGAGAAATCCATGCGGAGAATCATCAAAGAAGACTTGCATGCATCTTCCAGAGCCAGAGTGAAACGCCACTTGATTACGGACCGGGTCAAGGAACTACGAGTGACTCGTTCCAAGAAATTGCTTTCCTTGTTGAAGAAGGAAAAAATGATAATCCTGTTCTCCGATGAAATGATTTTCAGCATTGATGCTATGGCCAACAGCCGCACGGACCGGTTCAGCTCACCGCAGAAAATGGAGAATGGTCCGGAAAAAGTGGGATTCAAATTTCAAACCAAACATCCGGCTGGTGTCATGATGTTTGACTTGGGGGCGTCCAACGGTTTGAAAATGCCGCCTGTTTTCATTGATGCTGGAGTTAAAATCAATACCGAAGTGAAGGCCAACTTCTCCGAGGACCAAAACGTTGTCCTACAACAGGATGGAGCGCCAACTACCACTCCAGTCGAACCCAACAATGGTTGAAAGATAACATGAAGTTTTGGCCGAAGGATTTGTGGCCCCCTAGCAGTCCAGATCTTAATCCGTTGGATTATTCGATTTGGGCATATGTTGAAGCACGAGCCTGCATAACATCACACTCTTGTGTGAAAAAACTGAAGTCAATCCCAACACGCACATGGTAGTCAATGTCGGAGGACTACGTCCGAAAGGCATGCTCTGGCTTCCGGCGTCGGCTCGAGGATGTTATTAATAAAAATTGGTGTAAAGCTCCTTAGCACGAGTTTCTGCAGTGATACTTCCTTATTATTACGGTTGGGCATATTTTTCACCCTGTACGCCTTCAGCTCTTGCCTCTGATTTTCTGTTTGTACGTAAGATTTTGACCTCCCAACTTTGCGAACCACATTTCGCACAGTGAGGATGGGTTTTTCTCAATAATGCACAGATAAAAATAAACATGTAAAATTTTCCCAACAATAATACATATAAAAGGAACGCGGAAATTGGTTCAGAATTATGTGAGAAACTAACATTGCATGACTCACTGTCATGATGATTTGCATGATTTGCAAACACAAAACACTGTACTTTTCGGTAGTTTTAGTTTCTAGGCAATATCTCGTACCGATAAATTCGGATTTTCCTGCCGTTCTTTCAAAATACGTTTGCGCACTTCCACTTGATTCGACGCCATTTTTCTGAATGTAACAAAATGTAAACATGTTGTGCCACGAAATAAATTGGAGAGTTTCAGCTGTCATATAAGTGAAACGTTTCAGCGATCCGTGAAATAATTCAAAATCTACACTGAAGGAAAGGTGTCCGAAATATAACGAGGACTGGCTTTACTAAAAATTTCTTTGCATTTAATGCTCTCATTCCAACTAGGTTCGGTACCCAAAATAACGGAAAATGAGGAACTTAATACATTTTTATGATTTTGATTAATTTTTAAGGGGCATTTCATTAAGCTCATACGATTAAAATTTTGGCAATATAACAGAATTTCAGTAGCACGTGATTCTGAAGAATTCAATGGTAGTTCGTCAGTCGTATTGACTATTGAGCCATTTTCAAGCACCTCTGTGTCAGTCAGAAGAATAATACTATTATTATTAATCCAACTAAGGGAAGGTCCATTAATTACGTCACGCAGTAGGGGGGGGTTATAGAAAACGTGAGGATCCATACAAAAAATTTGAAGGTCCATACAAAAAACGTGACAAGGGGGGGGGTTATAAAAAGTCAATTTTTGCGTGACGTAATTAATGGACATTCCTAATTACCTTTCTTGATAACAAGAAGACGTCAAGTCATGGGTTCATCGTCGAGTGCGTTAAAATATATGGCCCTCATCCAAGGGGTCCAATTCTCGAGAAAACACGATTGCATTCAGACACAAACCTCGTTTCATGTAGGGTGTGCATTAAAGTGTGGCATTTTTAGTTTTTCTAGTTAACTTCGTGTACAGTATTGAGGTTTAGACTAAAGGCTAAACGTAATGACCTCGGAAAAAAGGGTCAATAGGAGCTCTAATATATTCCTGAACATTCTGTGATCAATGATATGTCACTCGATAATTTTTTCTTGCAATGAAAACTTGAGCCCTTCCTTCCCGAATGTGAATGAATCCGAGGTCCATACATCCCTGGTACATACTAATCTCGAAAAAAGTTATAAAAAATCAAAAGATTTATGTAAATATCTCAAAAGGAGTGTTCGGTAGAAGTCTGACGTATTTGGCAAACTTCATCAGTTTTTCAAGACAAACGACTTTGCTGAAAATATTCCATTCCTGAATTTCTGCTATTCCCGAATGGATCAACTTTTTCTCAAGACTTCGTGTCCCTATATCATATTTCCAAAAAATGGGGCCTGGGGCTATCCTGCCCCAGTGTATGAGCGACCAAATTACAGAACAATACGATCCTATCTGTGGCTCTACCACCTGCTTTAACCTATTTTTACTGCCCAGACTTTCAAATATACCGCATCACCTGTCACCAGAGGCTCCGTTCTAGCGTACACACGAAAAATATGGCAAACAGATTCGCTGACCCCGCCACCATCCAACCAACTCATCCTAGCCGTGGAATATGTGAAAACTT